>PVJD01010275.1:0-55028 GCA_004026545.1 Mormoops blainvillei
ACAGTGTGATTGAAGACAGTTTCGTTCCAGGAAAGGAAAACTGGTGGATGGGGAACAGATGTTTTGAGACTCATTGTGTGTGCCCCAAACATCAGAAGGGTGTGCTGTACAGATGTGCACAAGATGTTGACAGCTGTAGCAAGAATTAGAAGGGTGGTGGGATTTTCAAGGTGACAGGAAGATAATCTCATTAAGATTTCGATGTCTTGTCAGTTGCCTCATAACTGTCTGCACACACCTTGTGAATCCAGGGCTGACGTGGGGAGCCTCAGCCCATGACAGAAGGTTTCAGAGACTTGGATCCATCAGACAAGATTGACAAGGATGAGCAACTCTCTCCAGAACTCTAGAATCCTTTAACTCCATTAAATGTAGGCTATGGCCATCTTCGGCTCCGTAACGGTCCTCTGGGGATAAATCTCAGGTGCACAGAGTGGACCCCGTGGAAGTAGATAGGGGAGCAAGTGAAGCAAATCTTCCTGGTAATGGGGACCAGTTTTCAGCTGGGTGTAGAATGATGGGAAGTTGCATTTCTTCAGCCTTAGAGCAAGGGTCTTTGTTTTGAAGTTACTCTGAGGACCAAGATAAATCCTAGAGGATAATTGTTACTGTTTTCGGCGGGTCACTAAGCATCCTAGATTTGTCCTTGAGGTCCAAGAGAATATGACCAAATCTTTAACTGAAGCCTACGGATTCAGGGGGGGAAAAGTAGGGACCTCAAGAGGCCCAGCATGTCACTCTGGTGGGCACATCTCCAGTGTCTCTGAGGGACGGAAACCAGCGCTCTGCTTGACTAACTCCCAACAATAGTTGCCCAGTGCATTTGACTGTGGGCAGCTCATGTGCTTAGAGGACCGCCCGTTATTTTGAGCTGAAACTTGCTTCCTTGAAACTTCTGCTCGGTAATCCTAGCACTGCCCTCCGGAACAACACGGGGTAGGTTTAATCCCCTCTTCAGATGAAAGCTCTTCAGATAGTTGAAGCTGGTTATAACATTCCTACGTCTTCCTTTCTACAAGACACACATTCCAAGCATGACATGGTATCAGACTCCCTCACCACCTCCTGTGGACAGCACAGCATTTGCATCCATCAGGACCCAGAAAAGAAGATGGAGACACTCTCAGCACCTCCAATAGACAGAAACTAATACAGGAACTTCCTATATAGCTACAGAAGGACAGAGGGGGCAAAAAGGCAAATGAGAGATAATACAGCTTTAGTAACTCCAGGGAGCAGCTACCATGCCTAGAGCTGCAGATGAATGAATGGAATTGTCCCAGAGCCCAGATTCAAGGGGAGGGCCACGGGGCAGAACGGGGAAAACGGCAAAGGTCCAGGCAGTGCAGGTACAGCAAGGGGGTGTCGTGCTGCCTCTCAAGGGACACAGCCTCACTGAGGCTGGGACTACCCAGGCCATATTGACACTCCTGTTGAGCTTGCAGTCAATTAAACCCTTTATTTATGTGGAAGCAGGTGAGACCAAACCTAAATTTTTGAAAATAAGTGTTTAAAGCTCAGGTCTCTAGTGAATCTATTGCTTTTTTCTTTTCTAGCATATTATCCCTTCTTTCTTTTGGCAATGGTCCCTTCCTTTTCCCTTGGGGAAATTGCCCTCTTCCCCCCGGGTGGCTGGGCCGCCAGTCACATGACCCCAGCCAGCATCCCTGATCACAGAGGAGGGCACGTGAGACAAGCCCTGAAGCTTGCAGAGAGGAGCAGAGGGACAGATGGCTGGTGGAACTGAGGCTATCGATGGCACTTCCCTACAGAAGCAGTGTTTGCACCCGCTACTGACACCCCTGGGGCTATCCCAATTCTGGGCCTTGCCGAGTGCTGGCTGTCTGTCCTGCTCTTGCGAACACTATCCAGTGTCCTTACTATAAAACCCCTTTGTACCTAGTTAGCCAGCGTCTATTTCTATTGCTTACAACCTGTATTCCTTGTAAGGCAAGAAGACACTGTCTCCTTGCTCGGAGGGGATCTATCAAATATTGGCTCTAAAGCCAGCACACCAGCTACCTCCCCACCTTTCTGTCCTCACAAATATCAGAAGCACGATGAATTCCTGCCAACCTGGCACGTCAACTTCTCATGGTGTGCTAAAGAGATCTGTCCTTACTGCTACGAAGTTCCAAGATCTGTGATGCAGATGAAAGTATGAAAACCAGGCCTGGAAAAAGATTTCGATGCGGTTACTTTGACTCGTTCATATTAAAATGCAAAAAGCTCTTTTTTTTTCATTTCCTAACAATGTGAATAACAAGCGTGTCAAGGCCTCATCCCATTCCTGGGTTTGACCTTCCTGCACCCCTAAAATTCACTCGGAAATGGGATGATCGGGGAGTGGGTACGTAGGTAATGACGTTAATTGGCACCTTAGAAAAATTCCTCAAAATTAAGTCATTTTACAGGGCTATCAAAATATCTTCTGAGCAGTTGCATTAAAATATCGTGTATCTGTCTAATACATTTCTGTGTATCCATATGTTTCATTAAAAATGTGCCAAATATATGGCTTTGCAAGAGGAGCGCCCCCATCAGCACACGCCGGCTTCCAGGTGGACAGAACTGCGTCTCTGGGCCGCAAACACTGGAGCCACAAGGCAGCGGGGGGCCCGCTTGCGTGCGGTCGGCCGGGTAACGGTCTGGGTGCAATAATTTATCGTTTCGATTGGAACATTTCACCAGAAATGTCACATGGCATGCTTGAGTGTGATATTGTTGTGTGACAGAATTACATGCTGAATGATTTTGTAATGAAAGATTTTGTAATAAAAAAGGGTGTGGTTGGCCCCGGACCCTGAATATCCAGCCATTTAACTAGTTAGGGACACTGAGCTGCCATCCAGTCCCCGTTAACCCCTACTGCCCCTAGAGAGAGTTTGACAATGTCTTCTTGGAATCTCGACCAAGGAACATGCTGACTTCCCTTGTTTATTAATTATGCTTAATACTTATCTGGATAATAATGATCTTTTAACTAGTAAAAGATATTTACGCTCTCAAAAGCTGGCCAGAGTCTTGGCTTGCAGTAGGGAAGCCATAAAAGGAGGGATCTCAGCAAGACCACCTACCGCTGCCCTTCCCAGCACTGGAAGCCTCGCCGTGCTCCTCTGAGGGGTCTGGCCCCGCAGCCACGTGCCCCTCTGATCTGTTCATCTTTGGCTATGGGGGAGGGCTCCCTGGACAATATGATGAAGTAGTCTATGAATTTCATACTTATTGCCTTAAACCCTCAAAGATAAATGAGTTTCTGGAAAACATTAAGAAAAACATTTATCTTCGGACAGCTCACTCTGAATTGGTTGGGTTCTGGAGTGCAGAATTTGGAGGCAGAATGAACATGGTGTTTCATGTTTGGAAGATTTGCTGATCGAATTGAAGCTTAGAAAGGTTTGGATAAAAGGGAGGAATGCCAAGATCAATTTCTCATTCTAAATTTGGCTCTCGTTGATAAACAAGAGTTTGGGATTACTTATGCAGTACCTGCCGTGGTGCAAAACAGAAAACCCTCCGAAAGGAGCGTACGAACTGGTTATTTTCCCCAGTGAAATCTGGTGGGCCAGCTCTGCAGGTGACGCATTTAAAAGGGCGCTGGATGCCCGCGCAGAATTAGGCCGCGAAAAGCTAATTGGATTTCTCCACCCAGAATTTAAAGCGCCCAGCTGAGCTCAAGTTCTTTGGCGAAATGGGAGCTGAGACAGCCGTGCCTCTGGGAGACATCACTAAGTCTGAGAAAATCTCAGGCTTTGGTGGCTGTTTGGGAAAATGTCAACGACCGTGGGTCACAAGAATATGCTTCCGATTCCCACATCATTTGCAACGTTGAAATAGTTTTCTCCTGAAACATGAAGCGTTTCATTAACTGTTCTAAGACATGTCTGCTAAGGGGCTTCGATCCTCCCAAGAGATTCTCACTTTCATTTGAAGGAGGCGGTAAGTTAAGCAGCTATGTCCCTTGCATTTTTGGAAGCCGCCTCTGTCCTTTGTCACCCCCACTTCAGGAGATAGTTGTGTTTATCTGCCCCTCCCCTCGTCCCCAGCATTTCAGTATCTGGAACACATTAGAAGTAGTTGCCACTACTTCATCATCTTGACTTTTTTTTATTTGTTTCAGAATAACTCTTCTATGTTTTGACAGTCCTTTGCTTTTAAATGTTTTATTATAGTCAAATGATGGTACATTTCCATGCCTGTGACAATATTTTAACATTATTTATATGTGTGTATCTTTTCATCATGTCTGTTTTTTTCCTGGGATTTTTAAACAATGTTTTTGCCCAGTCAAATTTATTTTGTGGTACTGAAAGTGATTCAGAAAAATGTTAGATCAAATACGTTTCTTTACTTTGGAAAAGTACAGTATGATCTGCATTAACTATGGTTTTCATGTTAATTAACAGTAACAAATTTGGAAAATAAGGTGATTAGGTCTTAGTGTTAAATTTTAGAAGGTTTGGTTTATATACTAAATATACTCATTTAAAATTAATTTTACTAATTTTTACTTCATTTTCGATTACCACCTAGCAAAGATATTTAGGGGTATCTGTTTTAAAGAGCTCTTTATGATTATGATGATGCTGGCCCTATAAAAATCTACATATTTATAAGAAATATTTCTAGGTCTTGATAATTTTCACCTTTCTCTAATGCACTTGTTCCCTATTTTTAAAAATTTGGAGCATATTTCTGTTTTCTAACCACCACCACTCCTGCCCCTCCTCCAACCCTCTAGCGCTCAGTACAGCTGCTCCGTCCGTCCGTACCCCACACCTTCCTCTGCGTAGTAGGAGGCTGGTAACCTGGGCCTGCGGACTCGAGCTCATTTGAGTGGCTAGTTGTTTTCTTATCATTTCCTTGCCTATCTTGGGTTTCCATTTCCTACTAACCGTATTTGTTCCAGCATTCCCAATTTAAAGATCACTTTCTTTGACAGAAAAAAGAATATTGAATTGTACTGTCTTTCTGTTAGCTTTCAACATGATACCGCTTGCCCAAGCACAGGGCCTTTCCATTCCTCGTTGTTATTCCTGCCCTGAACCCCATTCTTCGAAACCCCCTCTCCGTGCCCTGAGGCTCCCATTTCAAGCCTCCGTGCAGTCTGGTTTCTCCTGCGATCGTCAGGACTAGCTTGCATTCTTTGGTTACGTGTGTTTCCTTTCATATTTCAGACATTTCTTTTAAAATCTGAGATCATTGGAGAGCTCTCTGCTTGGCTTTCTTGTTGGTTTTTGACACTTTCCTTTTTCTTCTTGCTCAGTGTTATTGAGTTACGAACTAAATGTGTCCCCCTAGAATTTATGTGCTGAATTCTAATCCCCAGGGTGATGGTATTTGGAGATGGGGCTTTTAAGACGTGAGTAAGAGTCCTCATGAGTGAGATTAGTGCCTTCATACGAAGAGACCAGAGAGCTGGCTCACTCTCTTGTGCCCTGGGAGGATGCAATGTAGAGCTGGCAGTCTGCAAACTGGAAGAGGGTCCTTACCAGAATCAGGCCATGCTGGCCCCCTGATCACCAACTTCCAGCCTCCAGAATTGTGAGAAATAAATTCCTGTTGTTTACAAACCACCCAATCTATGGTATTTTGTTATTGTAGCTCAAAAGGACTAAGGCATTTGCAATTGGCAGAATTCTTTTCTGTGAACTTTCTTTCCTATCTTAGCTACTTTAAGTTCATTGTGTGGCCCAAGAGCCATACCTACTTTTTCACTGATCTTTTAGAGACCACTTTTTTTTTCCCTTAAAGTCTAGAACTTATGTCTAACTATTGCCAATGCCTTCTTCTTTCATTGGCTGTTAAATGTTCTACAGTGATGATGGTTGCTTTATCGGAGTATTTATTTGACTATCCAAGGCAAGTTGTGCCTAGCAGTTAGTAAGAAGACTGCAAGTCGTAGTTGAAAGAGTCAGGGCCTCTAAATTGGGCAGATACGGGTTCAAATCTCCACACACCTGCCGATGAACTTGAACAAACTACTTGACCTCTCTGACCCACAGGGCTAAAAAATTGGGTCAATTAAACAGCTTTGCAGGGGTGCTTTTAAAATAATAAAGCATGCAAAGTGCCATTAGCTCAATAAGTGGTAGCCATTATTGTCATTGCCTGAGTAATGTTTCTGATCTTTTGGGAAATGATTGCTCCAGCGTACGTGCTAATATACGTGTGTGAGCTGGTGCATTATGTGAATAAGTTAAAGCTGCGGTGGGTAACATTGGGGTTGAAGTAGAGACATACTGTAGGGAAAGAGCACACTTGTTGAACACATGGGTCCTGAAGTTGAACAGGGTGACTCAAAGATGGGGGTCCATTAGGCCTTCTCTGGGTTGAAGGTTGCCTGTCAAGACCCACTATTAGGAGTTCTGTTTTTTCATAGGGAGCTCATGGATGTGTCTCCACAGGAATTCAGCTCATCTATCCTGGGGAAGGTCTGAGGCCTTGCTGGCTTGGCTTTTCTTTCTCTGGGGAATCTGGGACGCACCGCGACTCCCTTGGGCACTGAGCTTAACCCGAGCTAAGATTTTCCTTTCTCCTCACTAGGAGCGCAGTCTAAACACCTCAGCTCCCTGGGGGATGGTGGAGAGTTTGCTCGCTGCCTGTAGTCACAGTCCCCTTAATTTTACTTTCTCTGCATTTGTGGGGTGGGACCCGCCTGGACCCATAGTCATTTAAGTATCTTGTCTCCAATGCTCTCCTATTGGTAAATAACAAAATCACCCTCTACCACCACTGCCACCACCAAATGCCTGATTCTCCATTTATGAGAATCACATTTCTTCCTTAACAACCTTTAATACTATCCCAGGCTTTGGAACATCTATAAATGACAACAGTATTAGTCCACGATGCCTTTCTGCATGTGTGGATTTCATGTTGCATGGCACTGAGGGGTGGGTGAATGGGGGGCAGTGCGTTGCTGGGGCGCCCAAGCAGCTCCACCTCATGGTCCTTGTGATCTCTGAGCCCACCTAGGGTGCCACCTCTTTGGTCCCTTTTTGTCCTTCACTCCCATAATGAAAGCTTCCCTGGAGGAGTCTAGCATTGATTCCTATGCTGTTGGTGTCCACCCTGCCGGTAAAGATGGCACAGCGGGTCTGGAGATGGTGGAGTGCCTTTGCGTTCCCTCCCATCCCTCCAGCTGCTCTGTTCTCCGGCTTAGTAGCTTATTCTGGGTGAAGAGCATAGCAGCGCTGGGCTCAGGAAGAAAGGAGGCAAATCTGTGACAAAAATGCTAACAACAACAGATGGCAGAAAGAGTTTCCTTGAAGTTCAGATGAGCAGTTGCTTCTTCTGGTGGGTTTTTATTATTACATTTATTTCCATCATTGGGCTAGATAGATCTGTCCTTGTACTTGCTTATCATGTGCTGAAATAATCTTGTTTTTTAGTGCCTGTAACAAGAACCTGTTCATTATACCAATTATAAATACATCCATATGGTCCCATGTGTAATTGTCAACCTAGTTAGATGGATGTGGCCTATGTATTTGGGGGAAGTGAATGCTCACCTTATCCTAAAGAAAATGGTAAGTTTCTGAGCTTTGAAGCTCCTACCAACCATTTTCTAGGTTGATGAGGATAAGTTGAGCCTTTTCGGGGGGGGAGGTGTCAAAGTTATTGGTTCTTTAATTGATTTCAAATACATTATCTTAGGTCCTGAATATAATTCTTATTTTACAACTATTGAAACATAGACATCTAAGCTCCCTCTGTGAGTTTCTGATTTCTCATTTCCAGCTTCCAGTAAGGTGAATCAAAGTGCATCATGTTCTTTGGAAATTGAATTTAAATGATTTTTATATCCAGCAGTCTCCCCAATCAAAGTAAAATTCTTTAAAAAAACTTTTTAAAAGACTTATTTATTTATTTATTTTTAGAGAGAGGGGAAGGGTGGGAAAAAGAGAGGGAGAGAAACATCAGTGTGTGGTTGCCTCCCGTGCGCCCCCAACTGGGGACCTGATCCACACCCCAGACATGTGGCCTCACTGGGAATCGAACCAGCGACCCTTTGGTTCACAGGCTGGCTCTCAATCCGCTGAGCCACACCAGCCAGGCAGAGTAGAATTCTTCACTATCACAATTATCAGCAACAGCATCTCCAGTGTCACCATCGCCTTTCTGCTCTCTGCTTATTTCCATCAATATTGTTTAATTTCATATGTGGCAGAAATGACCTCATATTATGAAGGAATCCTGGAATTGCAGAATTCCCAGAATGAAAAGGGACACAGGGAGATTATCTAGCCCAATCCTCTACTTTCCAGAAATGTTCAAGCCATACAGTAGGAACTTAAGCAACTTGTTCTTCAAGAAAAGTATCCTTGGTGATCAGATGACTAGTGAAAGGATAATGGACAAACAACAGAAGGTTAAAATGAAACGCTTCCCCCTTTTTCACGGGATCTCTAGCCAGCATGAAGGACCTTCAGTGCTGGAGGAAAGACCATCACGGGTAATTTTGTGAACTAGTGGTAATCTTCCTATTGAAGAGAGATGTGCAGTGAACCTGACCATTTCTCAAAGGACTGTCATTTTCCCAGGAGCTGGCATTTTCAGTCTCTTCAACAACACCAACCACTGTTATCACAGCTCTCACTTCAACAATCAATCAGGGGTTTGAAACATTGAAGTCGAATATATAATTTCAAAGGGGATAATTTTAGCAAAATTCACCCTGAACCGTAACAGCTTCAGTCAGCCCTTCTCCAACAAGAGGGTCACTGCCTGGTCCCCTCGCTGACAATTCCCTCCCCACACTCACCGTGCTCTCCTTCCCAACCAGAACAAATGAGGTGCCAGGCCATGGATTTATGAGAGTCCCTGAAGGGAATACCCGGAAACTTCCAAAAAGAGGCAAGTTGAGGCTACCTGGGAGAACTCCCAAGGGGGATAACTGACTTCCCCTTCTTGATTGCTCCGCAAACTGCAATTAATTTCCAGAGTGGACATAATATAAATGGAGAAGGTGGTCTGGAAACTCTTATCTCTGACCCTATAAGATAGTAAAAATGATACAACTTCTGTTCTGGAAACACAACAAACCAATTTAAATTTAAATTCATTAGCTAACATCCTGCCTGGATAATCACAAAGTCCTTAATTTCTTCTTAGCTAGCCAACAGGCATTTATGCTATAGCAAACACTTTTTATTGCACCTAAGCAAAAGCCTATAATTATGCAAAAAAAAAAAAAAAAAAAGCAGACGCAGGTGGAATTTGGGACATGTTTGCAGAGCCTGTGTTTTGTAATCTAGCTCCCCATCTTCAGGGTCTGTTATAGGAACAAGTGACCAGTTCTGTTTTTGTTTCAGTAATTATCTGTGCTGTAGTTGGCTGATGTGTCTGGTCCAGAGTAATAAATGTTCCTGCATAGCCATTGTCTTGTCAGGTGTTAAGCAACTTGTCCTGTAACAAAGGGAACAGCGGTTACAAACCCTAGTCCCACCACAGACACATCTGTCATTTGTTCAATCTCGTAATCAGCAAAAGCTCAGCAATGGTGACAATCTGAATATCTTAGGTGACTGTCCTGCAGCCCAACTTTATCAGTCCTTGGCCAAAAGTGGGGACTAAGAAAGGAGAAAGCATCCCCGAAACCAGGACCTCACCCGGCCCTGCCTGTTGGGTTGGGGTGTTGCTAGGTGCTCCCGGTCATTTAGACCTAGGTCGTGCTGTTCCTCTGTTGAATATAAATTATTTCAAAGAACTCCAACAATAGGCAAGGCCACTCAGGCAAGACACGAGCAAGATTGTTCCGTAATGATGTCTGAACACAGATAAAAATATAAACGTGTCCCTACCACAAAAATGACCGAGCATCACCCATCCTGGATAACATGACCATTAATTTGTCTTTACTGGTCACAGCTTCAGCCTCACTCTGTCCTTATGGGCTTTGATGTGAGAATTACGTTGCCCAGTTGTAGAATTATCCCACTTCCTGACTGCATCCAAAGTAGAGAAAAGCCCCCTGTTCCTTGTATGGTCCTCAAATTATGCAAGAGAAACTCAAATTCTATAATATGCCCCTTCTGACACCTCCTTACTGTGGTGCCCTTCCATTTCCCATGTGTGCATTCTCCCTTGTTGCAACAAGTCAGTATACCCAACTTTGTTCAATTGCAGGTTTTTTCCTACTAACTGTGCAGGGATCCTGAAGTCCTCTCAACCCCACACCACGTGAATCACAAATCCCGATGAGTTCGCTTTTCTAATAGCTCTTATAATTATTTCCTTCTCTACATCTTCAGAGCAGCCTCTGAGGATCCAAGCGACAAGATTCTCCCATTTTGTCCAGTGCAACAGTCTCTAAACTGACCTTTCTGCAGCAACCTTGACGTTCTCCAACCTGTTTTTAACACTGAAGCCAGAACAATCCTTTCTAATTTGAAACCTTAAACAGCCATTCTCATGTTGAAAGCATTTTAAAGCTTCCAAATTCTCTTAAAATGAAGACATAGTTACTTAAAATGGTTGACAGCACCACAAGAAGTCTGGTCAGTCCTTGCCCTGTCAGCCTCATCTCAAGCTCTTCCCCACCTCTTTCTGATTTAGCCACATTGGCCTTCTTTCATTTCCCTGAGCCCTGTACTCGCATGCTTCTTGCCTCTGTAGAGTCTGTGTCTGTGCTCTCTCTCTGGAAGTTCCCTGCCCCCCTCCTTCCCTTAGGAACCTCATCTTCACGTTTCCAAGTCCAGTTTAACTGTGTCTTGGAGTGACCTCCTTTGACTACTCCGAGGAAGTCAGCTCACCTTACTTATATCTCAGCACGTGCATGTCACTGTTACGATCTTCGTTCGTACGGGTGTGGCTCTGACCACCCCCTGCCTCCTCCGTCAGACTCCTTACCCTTGGTAGGTACTTAGTAAATACCGTGGAACGAGTGGGGAGCCCCTGCTTTGCCCCTGGTTAGCTGCCACATTTTGAACATGTCATTTAACCTTACTAACTGTCTTTGTCTGCTCAGGCTGCCATAACAAAATATCACAGATTGAGGATCTTAAACAACAGACATATATTTTTCTTACAGTTTTGGAGACTGGAGGTCCAAGTACCTTCAGGCTTGGTTTCTGGTGAGGATCTCTTCCTGCCTTGTGAATGGCCCCCTTCTCTCTGTCCTCACATGGCCCCTCCTCTGTGCACCTCTATGTCTGTATACCTGGATTATCTGTATCTGTATCTGTATCTGTATCTGTATCTATCTAGAGAAAGATCTCTGATATCTCTTCCTCTTTTTATAAGGACACCAGCCAGTCCTTTTGGTTTAAGAGCCCGTTCTTATGACCTTTTATAACCTTAGTTAACTCCCTAAAGACTCGATCTCCAAGCACAGTCATACTGGGGTTAGAGCTTCAATAAATGCACTCTGGGGGACATAGTTCAGCCCATAACCCTAACCCTTGTGAATTCCAAACCTGTAACAGGAATAAGTGTGGAGGCCTTTTCCCTGAAGATATTATGAAGGCCACGTGTGAGAGCGTATGTGCTAACCTAGGAAAGATGGAAAGAGCCCACTCTTTAATCAAGGACCATGGTGAATGTTCTCTTCATGGAGAAAGAGTAGACAGAGGAGGGAGCCTATACTGGGGTGGGGGTGAAGTTGTTCCAGTTCAAAATCAGAAACCTAATGAGTTGAGGCGTTTCATAGTCCTTGTGGACAGTGAGTTTTCGGGTCTGGGCAGCCCCTATAGCCCAGTCCACGGACTGGGGACCGGGTCAGGGACTTCTGAAGTCCCTGCCCTCTGCAGGCTTTGTGCTTGTGCTGTGTGACATGTTGCTTTTACCCCATCAGGAGTAGGCCCTGAGCTGGTCTTCCCTGGCCATGTATACCAGGGTACAGCAACCTCCTGAAAAGGGCCAGGCTGGGGGATTTAGCCACTATTCTAAGTGCAGCTTTGCAAGCTACGTGGTCTCTTTTGCAGCTACTCTCTTCGGTCATTGTAGCATGAAGGCAGCAACCTTAGGTATTCTGTAAATGAAACTTTATTTATGGATACTGAAATTCAAATATCGTATAATTTTCATGTGTCATGGAGTATTATTCTTCTTTTGATTCTGTTTCTCCACCGATTAAGAATGTCAAAACCATTCTTCTCTGGTAAATCTACGAAATGATCCAGTGGTCTGGACTTGGCACCTGGGCCATAGTTTGCCAACCTCTGATAGATATCATTAACTCAGAACCTGAAATGCCATTCACTTCCTGACTGTCCTTAAACTACATTGATTTTTTTTTTTTTAAGCCTGGTTGGAAAAAAACCTACTGTTCTGTAATTTGACTTACTGGCTAGACAGAACGTTTACTTTATCGTTTCCATAAGTTTCATTTTACTGCTGGCTGTGAAAAAAGTACTTATCAATTTGTGAGCTTATAGCATCTGATGCTGAGGCCCTGAAAGAAAGCCTGGTTTTTTCCGTGCTCCCCCTGCTCCCGGACAGCCTTAACCTGCCATGTCCCCCAAGCCACTTAGCTGCTACCGATATTCAGCCCCCAACCTGTAAGCCAGCCTCTTCCAATAAGTATTTCCAATGTCTAGATTTTAAAAATACCCCAATGCCTTATTCGGACTCAATTACAGAACACAGACTTCATGTAGAAGAGATGGGTAAAAAAATGACTGATGTGCCACCAACAGCTTATAGGTCACTTAACAAGAATGACTCTTATTTAGGAACTGTGGGTAAATGATGCTGTCATGTTTTCCGAAATATCCTCACATTAGAGTGTGCAGAGCCTCTTCAGATGCCCAACTGGACATAATTCTTCCACAGATGTTTTTAATGCTGACAAGTCCTTTAGTGATCAAGAGATGCACGGAATCTTATGATCCCCAGACATGCTTTTTTCCTGCCCTTAAGCTTAACAATACCCTTGCAGTGATAACCTGCTTTTCTCATCCTCTGGCTCCCCTTCCTTTGTGAACTTTCCTAGCTAGGCTGCCATTCGATGAACTTGAATGAGTGACTAGTGGGAGACAGATGTTATGATACAGGGAAGTGCTTGAACGCCAAGCCAACCATTTTCTTTTTGTTGTTGTTATGCATGATTTATACTTGACACAGTTGATTTGTTAATGACAAGCATTCATAAAGACTTTGGGAGAATTTGGACTAAGTTTGAAGTTACTCCCTTTCTTAAAATATCTCAGCACATGCATTTACTGAATCTTACTTTTGTTCTTTCTAGAGCAAGTTGCTTATCCTCCCTCCAAGCTAATCTTTCAGCCTGTACTCGGGGTTCAATTTCTTTCCCCAAGCTAACTATTTTCAATGTACGTTCGTAGATAGGTTTCTGAGTAGAGAAGTAGGTTGATGTAAACAACATTGTAGAATGTTTTGCATGGCCCTTTATCTGACATACATTGGGGGAAAGAGTCTTGGTGTTGGGACGTTACTAGGAGACTATGTTGGGGATGTGCTTTCTGGCCTCTGCAGTACCGTGCAGGCCATGCATTGAGTGAGTGACAGGCCATCTGGGTCCTGGTGGGGGAAGTACATCTGTGGGCTGCACTGCAGCTCTGAGTGTAGCTGAGAACAAGGCAGAGCCTTGGAGAAGAGGCTTAGCTTGCAGCTCACTTGACCATTCTGGGAAGAGTCTGGAATTGTTTAACAATCAGGGACATTTGGCTAACGTGGCAGATGGGCAGGAGTAACACTTGTGCTTGGCCTGAGGTTGAAAATGAGGTAGGCTGCCGTCATGCTGGGCAGGGATGGGGAAGCAGAGGCCCACAGGAGGACGCAGTGAAAGCTGCCAAGGTGCGTGTCAAGCAGGATGAACGCCGGGAGGAGGAAGTGATAAGCAGATACAGGGTTCCCTGCAGAACCCTGGCACACAGAAGAGTGTTATCAGGAAATACCTTGTTCTCACCATAGAGGGGAATTTGTTACTTGCCAGGTCCAGATATTTCAAAATCTGCTTCCCTTCAAGGTATAATCAAAATTAAGATGTCAAGTGGTGGCAACTGTGCAACACTGCTGAGTGGGTAAATAGATTGTAAAATTGTTTTTAGGTCCCTGGGAGACAGTCTGGGTAAGTGGGGGTTGGCAGACCTGGATCTGTTCCAGCTCATCCCCCAAGCTGCTGTGACCTTGGGCCAACCATTGAGCTTGCTAGACCTCAGTTTCCTAACATATAAAAGAGTGAGGAGGGGGGCCTAACTCAATCATCCCTAATACTTCTTTCATATTGCAATTCAAAACATTATGGTTGTGTATGTCTATTTCAAAGAAATTAACAAATTTAAAATGATGGGAAAATCCAAATCAACATTAGTGGGGACAAAATTAGCACAACTCGTTTGGAAAGTAATTTGGCAATCTATGTCAAGAGCCTTGAAAATGTTTATACCCATTGACTCAAAAATTTCTCTCCTAGAAAATTACTCTAAAAAGTGTTCTGAAATTCAAAAAGAAAAAAATAGATGTGAACTGTACTATTATTTTTAATAGTGAAAAATTATCCAGCAATGAGGGGGATGTTTAATTGACAGTCTACACAACAGATTCTTATTTAGTCATTAAAAATGATTATTGAACATGTAAAAAAATCATTTTAAGTCATTTAAATAGTAAATAAGGAAATTATCGAAGTAGGAAAATGTTTATTTTATAATATTCAGTTTAAAAAACAGGATCCCAACTTATATAAATACTGTATAATATAAATTATGCAAAAAGGCAAAGACATATTGGAAGAAAATATTCATTTTAAGAGTTTTGGAATTATTGATTTAATTTCTTTTTCTTGTTCTCTTCTAATATTCTATAATAAGCTTGCATTACTTTCATTATAATAAAAACTGAAATAACTCAAGTTTATAATTATTAGTTGGTAGTATATATTAAGAAGCTGTCAGAAAAAATGGATATAACAACAATTATAGAACTTTGGTTGTTATATAATGTGAAATGAGGTATCACAGAGCTCCATCATAGATGAGTTGGTGGAAAAGTCCCTGAACTCGGAGTCAAAGCTCTAATTCAAATTGTGGTCCTTTTATTTCCTGGTTGTATGACCTAGGGTAAGTTAATTTCATATCTGAATCTCAGGAGTATTATCTGTAACATAGAAATTCAACAAGTATTTATTGAAAACCTACCATGTGGTAGGTATCTGTGATACAAAGTTAAAGAAAATATTCGTGCTAATAAAAGACTAAGAAATTAATGGGCATCTTCACGGAGACTTTAAGCTCTAACGATGAGTGAGAGAGTTTGTCAAATAAGGGACATTTTACGCAGAGGAAACAGCAAACCCTCTTTCGAGGACCTGCTAAAGTGTTTCGTGCAGGGAAGGGACCCTGCAGCATGACATAACAAAAAGACCATCTAGGCACAGTAGGTCTCTGTTCGAATCCGTACTTTGTCTCTTACTAGCTGTTTGACCTTGGGCAAGTTGCTCAGCCTCTCTGTGCCTCAGTTTTCTTCTCCTTAAAATGGAGATGCTATTACCTACATCTCATGAGTGCTGCGATATTCAAAGAATGCATTTGCAGGGCATGAGACAAAGCAGTGATCCTTTTCTCCAAAAAATATATATTGAATACCCAATATGTACAGCACGTGGTGACAGATACTGAGAATAAGTAATAAATAGGGCAGGTACCTTTCCTTGCTCTTCTTTCTAGAATAAATGATATTGCTAGAGCTATTATTAATAATCATTGGAAAGTTCTCAACATTTTTTGCATGCCATGTGGTCCCATCGGTTTTCATTACTGTAGTGATTTTCAGCTCTTGGGCAGATCAGATCATGCTATGAGACATGATGGTGTAGCTTGTTGGTATGTTGATGGAAAATGTCCCTCTTGGATACCCTGCTGTCCTTTCCTTCTTGCTGCCCCATTGAGTCCCAAGAGTCTCACAACGGGAGAACAGATGCTCTGTTGATGAGTCACTATCGGGAGGATGGGCTACTCCAAGTTCCTAGGAAACGGGGTGCTCACACCCCCCCACTGGAGAGCAATAGTGGCCACCCAGCCCAGGACGGCAGGGCTGGAAGAAGGGGCAGAGCCAGGCTGCGGGCCCCTTCCGGAGGGCTGCTTAGAGATGTGGGGAGAAATTATGGCAAATGTTTCAGCAGGCACAGCGGGGAAGTGAAGGGGGAGGAGGGGGCGGTGAAGGGGAGAGCCTGGTTAATTATGGAACAGATGCCCAGCAGCACCTTGGGGTGAGTGCATTAAGGACGGGAGCTGTCATCTCACTCACCCCCTCGCATTTATTCCCAGACTCCTAGGCACCCAGCTGGGGCTGGTTTTGTGTGGGTTTCATCTCTGAGGGATCTGCAAGTTCAAAGCTTTCTCCTGATTTCCAAATAGGATCTCCCTCCCACCTTCTCTTCCTTCCTTCCCCAGTCCACCTCCCTACCCTGACTCCCCATGCACCCCACAGTGCCTCATCTGCCTGCAGACAGTTTTAATTGTTTTGTCTGAAATAGTTCAAGAAAGCAAGCTCCAGACCTTCAGGCAAATGGGAGGGGCCTTCCAGGCCTCCTCTGGTCCCCCAGCTCACTCCCCCTCCTCTCCAGCCCGTGGCCAGGTGCCAAGTGCACCAGGCCTGCTGCAGGCCGTGCCTCTGAGGGAAGTCTCCAAGGCCCTGCTGCAGACCTGCTGTCCCGCCTGAATACCAAAGAAATGCAAATCAGGCAGGACCCGCACAAAGAGCAGAGGCCCCCCCATGCTGTGTGCCCAACACTGCCATCTGCCACCCTGAAGTCACCTGGGTCACACCTTGGCCGCAATGGTTTAGGCTTGAGGTAAAAGATGCCAGGGCCCATGTTGGGACAGAAAGCAGGACTTGGACGTAGGGCGTCCTGGGGTCTCGCGCTGTCTCTTTCATTGCCTTTCCCAACACACTTCCCTGCTGCCATCTCCCAGGCTGTCAAATGAAGATGAGACCTGGAAATGGAAAGAGGGGAATGACTTGCATTTCACTCTCGCTCCTCCTTCTTGCATTTTCAAATATGACTCACTTCTCCAGGGCCGGGCTCAATCTACCTGTGCTTTGAAAATATTCTACATCCTCTGGCACCTCTCATCTCTCTTCCTGCTGAATTCGTCCCCAACTGAGCACGTTCTCTTCTGCTCCCATGGGAACATCCTTTCTTTCTCTGGCCAGAGTGCCAGATTCTGGAGAAACCACGGCCACCCCAATTTACTCCGGTGAAACGCATAGTAGAAATGGTGATCTCTTCCTACGGCCTGGTTTGTTTCACATACGCTCGTCCTCTAGGTGCCATTTATGGTCCGTAAAGTAAAATACCGCGGGTTATTAGGCATGTCTATAATCTCTAGCAGAGCATTGGAAAAATGGATAGAGAGGGGAGCAGGTCTGGCTTATATTTTATCCATAGTGCCTAATTCAGTGATAATTTTTCTTACATAAATGAGGTGATTGAGTGAGTACTTTGAGTAATTTAAACTCGATAGCACCAAGAACTCGCTGGATATGAAGTACTTCATGCATCATTGACTTTATCATTGTTATGCTATCATTATTCTCAGAATTTCTAGATGTGGGTTGTCAATTAGATTCAGAAGTGACCTTTGAGGTCACCCAGTCCAATGCCCTACTCAAAGGACAACTCTTCAGTTTAGCAAAAGCCAAGGTAAAATGCTACATCAGTTTGTGAGGCAGAAACACGCGAGGAATGTGAAATGGGCGAGAGGCATTTGCCATGCTGTGGAGGAAGCCCAGGGTCTGAGATAATGGGTTCTGTCTGGCCCTGGGCTCTGAGATCCGTAACCTTCCAGGAGCCCATTTAAAACAGAGGCTGCAAATTGGCTCCTCAAGGGGTGCCTCTCACAGGCTGAGGTCTTTGGTTTGGCCTGTATGGAATGTATTAATTTTTTATACGGGTGAACATTTAAAAATCAGTTGAGTTCACCTATACTAAATCAGACTCTTTTGCTTTACTTTAACAAGTGGAAAATTTGGAAATAATCGCCCTGCAATGACACCTGGAAGCTAGTCGCTGGAGGAGGTTCCTTTGGAGTTCTGAGTGTACCACAGTCCTCACCACTCCCTATTACCCTTGTCCTGAAGGCCGGTGCCACTTGTCACTTATCCTTACGCTTGTTTTTAAACACTTTCCCCTTCCTTCTCCCTTCCTTCCTTTCTTCCTTCTCCCCTTCCTCTCTCCCTCCCTGCCTCCCTCCTTCCCTCCCTCCCTTCCTTTCCTTTTTCTTCCTTTCCTCCCTCCTCCTTCTCCCCTTTCTTTCTCTCCCTCTTTCTCTCTTTTTCCTCTTTCCTTCCTTCCAACTCCCTTCTTTTCTTTCTTTCTTTTTTTAAGTAAAAATCAAACAGGAAAACATAGATTAATGATAGATTAATATTATTTATCCTTCAAAACGCACCCCATGTAGCTTGTGCTTTCCTTCTGTAACACGTGTATTCATGCTTGTCTTCCCCTCTGGAGTGTGAATTCCAGGCAGTTAGGAACCGTCTGTCTTGCTCGCGACTGTACCTAGTCCTGTGCCCCACGGAGTCCACAGTCAGTAAGTGCTGTTAGGCTAATACTAATTTCTCTTACTCTTACTTCTGAGTAGTGATACACCTCCTCAGGAAACATGGACTGAAACTTTGCCATAACAAGATAAGTGGCTCTAAAAATTCAGTCGTATAAAATGTGGGTCACATCATTCAAGGGTAGTGTAAAACAGCTATTTTCAGTGGGTCTGCACTGGCTGGCACAGGGGCTGAATGGAGAAAGGCTCAATGGTCACAAATTAGTCACTTCGTCACTGCCTCTCCCCGTCAGAAGAGAAGCCAGCCCACCCCTGCATGGGAGACTGTCACCATTTGAGATGTCCAAGTATCCATTGTCATAGTGATCCACAATCAAGGGATTTCAGTGAATACTGAAGTTTTCTCTTTTTTTCCCCCAAGATGGTTCTAGAGTTTATTTCTCTTTAGTTGGCATTTATAAACAAAAAAATCTTCGTTATAACTGTTAGGTTGGGAAATTTCACTGGGGACCACGTCCCCTCCCCTCATAGCCGTTTTAAATCACCAGCGAGAATGAAGGGGCGGCGCTGAAGTTCTTGCGCCAGCCGTGCAAGAGCCATCTTGGATCTTAACTGGCTGATGGAGGCGCTCACACAGAGCCCAGCTAATAGGAGGCAATCCTCAGAGTCACTTTGTTTTTGTCTCTTTTGCTTACTTTTAAGCCGGAAGAGACAGTGCTGTGTTCCAGCCCTGAGCAGGGTGCCGGCCCGCAGCACACAGCAGAAACCTTTGCTGCTTGGTCCTCTGGGACGTCTCCAGAGCGGGGCTTCTCCGCCTGGCCCTGGCCTCCAGCTCAGAACCCTGAGAGGTCTGCCTTTCTCCAGAGGCCTCAAGACACCCTAAGTGGGGGACGCAAGTGGAAAAGAGAGTGGTCAGCCTTTTAGGCTTTATATCAGAACTCTGGTATACGTCAAGGGGTCCCACCCCTTTTGGGGGGCTTTCGGGGAACATACTCCTGGAAGGCTTATCTTAGGATCAACCACTGCCTACTTGCCTGGAACGAATACCTGGCCCATGGCCTTGCCCACTGTCCCCTCTGTTTGGGCCTTGCTGAGCTTCTGGGCAGGGCACTTGACTGCAGCAAGTAAGGATCACGCCCCCCGGGGCCTGGCCCTATCCCAGCTCCAGGCTGAGGCTGCTTGTGTACACGTAGACACTTAGCATCTGCTTGATCCTCAGCCCTGTCCCCGTGGTCTGATCACAGGTGACTAGTCAAAGCCGAACCCACCAATATAAAAATCCAAAGGGAAACTGACCTACTCTGTTTTGGCTATCTGCTTTGCTATTTTTAATTATTATTATTATTATTATTTTTTACCTATCCTTTATGCCCTTCTTGAACACAGCACCCGGGAGGCGTTTAACAAGTTCCTGCCGAGGCCAAAGGCTGGAGGAGGGCTTGCAGGGAGCCACGACAATGGGCCAGTCCACGCACTTAAGGGACACTATGCCGCTTTAGTGATTTTGATAATTCTGCATGCTTTTCTTGCACCAGAAGCAGCTATTGTGCATCCAGAGAGAAAAAACGGGCCACTTCTGATAATCCAAGCTACTCAGCGGGCTTCCCTGGCTTCTATACGCAATTGGTAGAAATCCCACCATGTCCCGTTGCTGGCAGGTTTTTCCCAGGATTCCAAAGTCACCCAGGGGTTGTATCTAATCCTTTCTGATACAGTAGATGCCTTCCACTTGTCCCCTTTACTTCCCTTCCTCCCCAGATGCTACCTTGTGAAGAACTGCCTGCTTCAGCTGATGCATGTAGTACCTTATTCTTGTGAAAAACCTTTCACAAAAGCACCGCCTCAGCTACCTTGAGTCTGTCCCCACTGAGCACATCCCTTCATTAATGCCTCATTTCTCTGATGAGTGCCTCCGACCCGCACCCTGCTTTCTTCATCTGTTTAATTTGTTTGCTGTGCCCTTTGAACCCTTCCTTGGAAGGCATGACATAACACCCTCTATTTCTATTCAGAACATGTTTGAAATGTGCATTATTCATGTATTATTCATGGGCGTTATTGGAGATCAGTGTGCAAATCAGCTTTATTGGACACCCCAGAGACTGCAGCAGAGTCCCATGCACGTATAAATCGCAAAGTATCGTTTCCTGAAGAGTGGCACGCTCTGCTTTCCGGGGGAAAATGACACTTTCATGGAACTGCCGGGAACAATCGTGCCTTTGAAAGGGATCATGCCGCTATTTCATTTGCCCTCTGATGCACGTGCTTCAGCCAGGATGGGGAACTCCTCAGCCAGGTTTGATGCACGTGGTGTTGAAATCTTGTTCAGACTCCTGCTTTGGCCAGGACCCTGCAGAAGTCATGGGAAAGCTGTGACTATCAAAAAAGTCTTCAGTTCTTTTGGCTTAGCAGGGGATGGAAAGGCTATTCTAGAGAACTTCCCCAATCTAAGGACACCCACGAATAGCAAAAAGGGGCAGACATGATTGTGAAGCTCAGGCAGGTGTAACCGTGGTGTCCTCCTTTTCTTTCTAAGCCTGTTTGCTCTGTTCAAAGCTCTCTTCCTGTTCTGAGGGCCTCTGGTCTTGGAGAGCATGGTCAGGCACTGGGCCGTATTGGTAGAAGTTGGCCATGCTCCTCCTCCTCGGAATACTTGCCATGAGAAAGCTAATGTGGAGCCCCAGGTAAGATATTTCTGTTGATGGAGGTCCAGGATTGTGGCTGTCGGGTGGGGAGACACTTGAGGGCCAAGGTGGCTTTCCCGGAGTCTCTAAACCAAATTGCATGTGTGATTAAATCCCCTGTAGATTTTGAGAAGAAAGCCCCTTCTCAGCCTCCGTGTAGGGCAGGCCTGGGGCCAAAGTGAACTTGACCCTCTGGCCCCGTTTTCCCTGCACTGGCATGCCATGCTTCCGCAGTCACCGGGGGAAAGGAGAGCTTTTGGAAAGCACTCCCTCTTTGGAGCTTCTGTCCTGCTATGTGCTAGACGGACTGTTTATGCACAGGTTCAGTTCTAAAGACTATTAAAGCTGACTCATTCCAAGAGTCCAATGTGACATCACAAAATCCAGCTGCCTAGGCCACTGATGGGTACAGAGTTCACACACCTTTGCCTCAGGTTCTCGTTTTTCTCATGAAGCCCCAGTTTTAAATAAAAGGCTTTTGTAGAGAGAAAATAAAATCCATGGTTCCCCTAAAGATTTAATATATTTCTGTATGCACTTAGCCTCTCACAATAACATCGCAAATCATCAGAGCTGAATAAACCTAAAATTTTTGGTTCACTAAGTCATTAATTAAATAAAATGTTGGTGAATGTACACTGTGGCAGTGCTGTGCTGGGTGCAGGGGATAAAACAAATGAAGGACAGAGTCTCTATTGTGTGTACAAGTGTACCTTCCCCTGTACACATACAACACATGCATACCCATGTGTTGTGGGGCATTAGCTCATCAACTGTGATTCAGTGGGATGAGGGCAAGGATGGAAGGAAGGCGAAAATATTGTGGGAGTGAGGAGGATAAACGCTCCCAACCCAGTGCTGGTGGGGTATGGCTGGGGACATAAGCCAAGGGAACAGAGGCTTGAGTTGGGTTGTAAAGGATGATGATTTCTGCAGAGAGAGAAAACAGCGTGGTCAGAGCAGAGGAAGCATTTATATAACGGCACAGAGCGAGAGGGAATGAGGCTGCTTAGGGAAACTGGAGGCAGTTCTGCAGCTGGGAGGCTAGCAGCATATGGGGGTTCTGGCAGGAGGAAAGGATGGAGAAGAAGGCTGGATCACGACCAGAGGTTGCAGGCATGCTATGTTGAGGAGCTGGAACCTTATCCTTAAAGTGATGGGCATTGCTGTGGATTTTAAATAAGACAGTACACACTTGTAAGATCACTCAGATGGTAGTGAGGCTGGATTAGAAGACAGAGGATGAGACTCAGGGACCAGTTTTGATCCTGTGACAGCAGACCAGGTGGGAAAGGCTTAGCAAACACGGTGGCAGAGGGATAATGGAAAGGAGGGGTGACCCTGGGGTCACCGAGGAGGGAGAACTGGCAGAGCTAGCGGATGATTGACAAAATGGGGGTACAGAGGTTGGTTCTTAGGCCTCAAGTCTAGTGACGAGTCAGTTAAGGGATCATTCCCTGGGACGAGGAGCTTGAGAAGGGAACTCCATTAGGCAAAAGAGGCCCAAATTGGAGGAAAGGGTATCTCCTCAGGGAACTTTTAAAACACAGAACTGGCTTGTATAAAGAGAAGGGAATTTTTTAAAGATATAAACAAACAGTGTACGACAGCTAGTGCAAATTCTAGGCTCAGGGGATAGCATTCTTTAACCACCTTGTCTCTCCATGAAGGACAAAGGTCACCGATATTTAGGATGATGACCTTGAGGCCTTGCAAATCGTTATCAAGGCTGAGAGATTCAGTTATTTTCACTAAAGCAAGAAAGTGAACTTGGGCATTTGAATTTGAATCTATTCCCATTCTGCATGCTGCTCACTGTGGAAACAATTTGAGATTGTTTATAGATTGGGACTCTTCAGGGTGAGATGTTTTTGAAGAAAAGGGTAGGAGTTTTTAGGCACAGGAGTCTAACAGAAACTACCGTTTGATGACAAAATTTCACAAAAGTCTGTAGTTCTTTTAACTAAGGTAAAAAAAAAAACAAACAAAAAACAAAAAACAAAAAAACCCCAAAACCCCACCCTGAACTAATTTATTTTTGATAATATAAAGCATGTGCTTTCATTAGTTGTAAAAAATATTTCTGCAATAAAATTTAACAAGCTCCATCAATTATCCTTTCCAGTGAGGTGAAGAGCCAGTTTTGAAATCATCCAAGACTTAAGCACTGTTTGTCTTCACCCCCGAGGCCAGAGAGTCGTCTTTTAAATAATCTTTAGGAGTCTTTTTCCCTCCTACTCCGCGCCCAGACCTCCCTCTGCCGGGACCACTGTGCTGACCGCCTAGAGGCTTCCCCCTCACTCCCTGTCTCTCTGACGCACCCTACGTGTGCCCGTGCCACTCCTGCACAGCGTGCCCTGATTTACATTCCTAGTCCCAACCTCGCCCCGATCTGTGCACCCAGTGCTCTGCGCAGCCTCTCCAGCGGGCTATCTAAGAGGCCTCTTCCCCCTAAAGCATCCAAAACCAAACTACTGATTATACACCTCAAATTGGCTCTTCCTGAAATCTACCCATTTTTAAATAATGGCAGTTCCATTCTCCTGGCTGCTTCCTGCAGCAAATTCCATTGGGTCTACCTTCAAAATATATGCGGATTCTGACTACCGGTTACCACCTCTACCATACCCAATGCATTTATCACCTGAATTGCCAAAAAATCCCCCTCCTGGGCCCCTCTGCATCTAACCCTGGCTCTTGCAGTATTCAGAATAGCTGGAGTTGTCCTACTGATACATAAGTTAGAAAGCGTCCCTCCTTAACTCAGAACCCTCCTGCAGCCCACCACACCCACAGTGGGTCTGAAGTCTTTACAGTGGCCTCACGGCCCTCTTACTCTGCTCTCTGACCACCTTCCTCATTTCATTCAGTGCCAGCCTCCCCTCACTAACTGTGTTTGAACCACTCAGGCTTCCTCCCTTCCTTACCATCCAAATCCTGTCTTGCCTCAAGCAGGAGTTCCCGCCCTGCTCTCCAGTCCAGGCTCATGTTGCAGTCTTCTGGCTCCTTCCACCTGCCCGAAGCTTCCTTTTACTTTATAGCTCACCCAAGCTCACTTCCTCCATGATGACTCCCTTGACATCCCAAGGATTGCCCTTTTTCCAGCCCCTGATGTTATTTTTTTTGGCCATTGTGCTCATCTTTTCATTCATGAGAAAGCATGGCACTCTCACTTGAGCGATTCTGTTGGATCGGTGCTAGCTAGCCAGTGGGATGGTAACTTCTGTGAGGCCGAAGGTCACTTCTTTCATTTCTGTCTCCTAAAGACCCTCAGTATGACAGCCCTGTAAATACATCTGTTTTGGGTGCAGTATATGTTCACCTATATATCAAGCTAGGAAAGAAGGTGCAGGAGAACTAATAGATACATCTCAAGACAGTTCTGATGGCTACTTAGCAATGATAAGGAATGAACTACTGATGTACACAACAGCACTGGTGTTTCTCAAATGCATCACGGTAAGTGAAAAGGCCATATCCGAAAGGGTCCCTAGTATACCACTTCATTTATATGGTATTCTGGAAAAATGCAAACCTACAGGGATGGAATATAAACCAGTGGTTGCCAAGGCTTGAGAGTGAGGAAGGGGTTGACTGCAATGGGGCAGCACGAAGGAATCTGGGGGGAAATGGATCTTTTCTGTACCATCTGTGGTGGCGGATTTTTGACTCCCTGCATTTGCTAGCCCTCATAGAACTAGACACCAACGACAGTGAATTTTACTGCTTGTATGCTGAAAATAAATAGAGAAAATACACATAAAACAGAACACTGACTAACACATTTAACTGCTTAATAAATGTCTCTATTACTAAGAAAAAAAGAGTCTGTTTTGTAGAAAAGGAGAAATACATCAATGACAAAATTTCCTTACTTATGCAGTATATTATCTGGATAAAACATAAGATTGGTTGCAAAACTACTTTCCAGTTTATGAAATACCCAATTATAGTTATGGCTTATAGGGATAACATTTTAAAATAATAAAAGAAAAAATTGTGAAAACCTTGCAACTATGTGCTAATTATTTTAGGTAATCCAAACTCAAGCAACTATTGTATTTTTGCCTAAAGAAGTTCCAGTGTCCAAAAAAAAACACACTTTTATTGTAATGAATATGCCAAAAAAAAAAAAGTTTGGAAACACACGCATACACAAACTTAAACAGCTATTATCTTATTTTCCAGGAATAAGGGAATTATCTCTGTAAAGGGAATTCATGTTGAGTCTGCTGGTGCTATGGACACTCTTGGCATCCGTTAGTTCTTATAATAATCCCCTGAAGACAGCACTATGATATATCATTTATGGCTAAGAACCATGAGACCCAGAAAGGTTAAGTGGCTGAACGAAGTTGACAGGGTCGGTTAGTGGCGGGGCCGGGATCTGACCCGGTCTGTCTGCCTCACCCTAGAGGTTGCCCTTTGCACGGACGGCCACTCCTTCCGGCCATGCAGACGGAGGGCGGCTGAGAGCTGCAGCTCTCCCTGGCCTGGTCTCTGCTGAGGCTCTCTGCTCAGGGTGGGACCTGCACCCCTGGGCTCCTGCCCCGGTGGCCACCTCGGTTTGGTCAACACGGTAAGGAAAGTCAGTCCCTTGGCCAAGCCACCGAGGTGGGGCCGGGATCGAAGTCCTCTGCCGGTTGGCTGGGGTGCCAGCTCCAGAACAAAGGGCCGCTCAGGGAGCCTCACTGTCAGGAAGATGAGTGCTGCCCCGCTGATTCCCTGGCCAAGGGGCTTGTCCGAGCGGCAGCTGCTGGACTGCACCGCTTTGAAGATTGCACCCGGGAGTCCTGTTCGGCTTTCCTTGCAGCCTTGCCTAGCAATTCAAATGCTTTCGCCACTTTGAGTCCCTGCTGTGCCTGGGCTAGGACAGGAAGTAAAATGAGATACTCACCTTCTCCTTTGAGAGTCACCAGTGATCACCTGGACTGATCACCCTGGATACTCCCTACCGTAGCTCTTGGGAGTCGCTGCCCCAGGGTTTACAAAGTTCGTTTCAGTTAACTTCAAGGACAAAGGGAAATCCTGAAGGGTAATGGAGTCAGGAAAGGGAGAGTGCATCTCCCTTTGCAGGAGATGGTGAAAGGCGAAGGGGCTTTAGGATGTTATGGGTGTAGATGTGAATGTGCACACACGCAGAAGTGTGAGTCTCGGAGCTGCTGTTTTTACCGTGCCAGCTAACGGCCTCACCCCTTCCTTTCCACCGTCTCCTGGTGTCACTGCCTCATTTCACCCATTACTCACAGCAAGAATCCTAAAGGTGGCTCTGGAGCAGCTACCCCGATTCCCTGTGTGCTAAGGAAGTGCCACAGTGTCATGGTTGAGATGGGGGTAGGGCCAGGGGCACAATGTTATGTCTAGTCTGCTTTCCTCCTGGCTCCTCACATTGGAGGAGGCAGTTGCAGTGGCAGATCTTTCCACCAGGTGGCACTCATAGTTTAGCTTTATTTTTATTTCTGTTCATAGAAAGTTTTCCCCTCCTGTCACTGTGGGGGAATGCATGGCATGACCTGGGCTTCTCAATTCATGTATTGATTTCACGTATTGTCGTGTTTTGGGTTCTATTGTCTTCTGTTCAATTACAATTTATTCTTTCCCATTGGGATCTTGGCGAGGGACACTATAAGGGAGTAGTCATTATAACCTGAGTGGGACACACACACCCTGTAACTGTTCTAGGGATACATCCTGCCATTATTTTTCTTCTTTTAAATAGTTGTCTAAGAGTCATGCTTTTATTCTTTTATTTTTTAAGTATATTTTATTGATTATGCTATTATCACTGTCTCATTTTTTCCCTCCCCTTTATCCCTCTCTGCCCTGCACCCTCCTTCCACCAGCATTCCCCCCTCCCCTCACTTTAGTTCATGTCCATGGGTCATACATGTAAGCTCTTTGGCTTCTCCATTTCCTATACTATTCTTAACCTCCCCCTATTGGTAGGTCTATTTTGTACCTACCACTTATGCTTCTTATTCCCTGTACCTTTTCCTCCATTCTCCCCTCCCCCTCCCTGCTGATAGCCCTCCATGTGATCTCCATTTCTGTGATCCTGTTCCTGTTCTAGTTGTTTGCTTAGTTTGTTTCTGTTTTTGTTTTAGGTTCAATTGGTGATAGTTGTGAGTTTGTTGTCATTTTACTGTTCATCATTTTGATCTTCTTTTTCTTAGATAAGTCCCTTTAACCTTTCATATAATGAGGGCTTGGTGATGATGAACTCCTTTAACTTTACCTTATCTGGGAAGCACTTCGTCTACCCTTCCATTCTAAATGATAGCTTTGCTGGATAGAGTGATCTTGGATCTAGGTCCTTGGCTTCCATGACTTTGAATACTTCTTTCCAACCCTTTCTTGCCTGTGAGGTTTCTTTTGAGAAATCAGCTGATAATCTTATGGGAACTCCTTTGTAGGTAACTGTCTCCTTTTCTCTTGCTGCTTTTAAGATTCTTTCCTTATCTTTAATCTTGGGTAATGAAATCGCGATGTGCCTTGGTGTGTGCTTCCTTGGGTCCAACTTCTTTGGGACTCTCTGAGCCTCCTAGATTTCCTGGAAGTCTATTTCCTTTGCTAGATTAGGGAAGTTTTCCTTTCTGCCCTGTCCCCATTCCTCTCCAAGGTCAGCATGGTATGGCCAGCTGGCACACTTGGCTTTACTAGAACCCAGCACAGGATCACCCTTTCAGTATTCATGCCCATTACATAGTGGTCAGGCCTTGCCTTGGAAGCCTCAGAAAGCTCACCCTTGAGTCTTAAAGATCAAAGACCGGAAGGAAAGAGGAAAGAGGCGATGGTGGACTTGTGTTTGAGGGTGTGTGTGAGATGTTGTGACTGGATTTTTTATGGCCATTCTCTCTGGGAAAGTTGACCTGTAGGGATGAACTGACTATGGTTCTTGGAAGACTCGTAGTAATATTATCAGATATGACTCAGTTATTAGAATTGAGACAAAAGATGTGAGAGATTGTTACTGTCCTCAAAGAATCCAGCTTACGTGGGAGGACAAGAAATTTAGTCACTCCCATAGTGTGATTGGAGTAAGGTAATCCCTGTGAAGAGCTTCAGGCCAGCAAATTTGCTCTGAGAGTTCATAAGAAAGCCTGTCCTGTGTCCTGGAAGATTGGGAAGCTTTCAAGGAAGGTGGGTCTTGACAGGATGAAGGCAAGGCAACAGAGCATGTGGGAAAAGGCAAACCCAGGGACAAGGGGAGGAATCTCACACGAGAAGCACAGGTGTAGACCTGTAAAACCACAGATAGTTGGGGCTCAATTATTTGGTACCTCCAATGAGAAATGGTTCCTTTAAAAATTCTGGTTTTACAAAAAGACCAAACCACAATAAACTCCCAATCTCCTACCACATGGAATGATAATGTCCTTGAAGCCCAGCAAAATTATTAATTTTTAAAGCAGTCTTTATTCCTATTCATATGAAGTACTGAGAGTGACCTCATTCATTCAACACATTCATGGAGTATTTTTAATGTGCTGGATGTTTTGGGAGAGACCAAGATAGATCAGGTAGGATTGCCTTCCCTGGAGCCTTCAGGCTGGGAGGGAAGATAGGAAATGTGACTATTATAACTATAATGTCAGACAGAAAGACAAAGTGTTGAAGGTAAGTATAGAAAAATATTATAGGAATTAAGAGTAAGATAATTATTTTCTGCTGGTGACTCAGTGGTTATGTAAGTTCATGTAAAGATGAAGGAAGGAGAAGGGTATTTTGTGTTAGGAAGTGGCACACACAACATAAAGAGGTTGGAAAGAAAAGGCAGAACAGGGTACAGAAGTGGCATAGTGACAAAGGATATTGAAATTTTAGGTTTGGGCCACATGACAGTCAGCCTTGCATGACGATGGGTTAAAGAATGTGAGTTCAGCAGGAAATTGCTGTATACTTTTGAGTAGATGGGTAGATTGATCTTTTAAGAGACCTGTATTTCAAAAGATGAGCCCCAACCACTGACATATGAGATGGATTAGCCATGGGAGAGACAAGAAACGGAAGGCTCTGGTTAAATGGTTGTTCCGTCAGTGCTGGGAGGAACATGGCTTCACACACTGGCATTTGTTCTTATCATTCTGGAAGTCATCAACATTTCAAAAAGAAAATGAAAGAAACAAAGTCCTGGAAATTATTTTTAGTGAAATTAAGAGATATGGAACATTGTATGGTATTTGTCTTTCTCTGACTGGCTTATTTCACTTAGCATAATGCTCTCTAGGTCCATCCATGCTGTCACAAAGGGTAAAATTTTCTTCTTTTTTTACAGCCGAGTAGTATTCCATTGTGTAAATGTACCAGAGTTCTGAACTAACCAGCAAAACAGAGACAGACTCATAGACGGAGAGCAGGATGACAGGTATTAGGGTGATTAGCGGGTGGAGGGGTCCCATAAAAAGGAAAAAAGGTTTATGGACATGGACAACAGTGTGGTGATTGTGTGTGTGTGTGTGTGGTGGGAGTAGTAAAAGGGGCTAAATAGTAATGAAAAAATACAATAAAAATTTTTAAAAAGAGATATGTAAATTTGTTGATCCCAAAGCATGTGTTGAGGTTCACCAGTGGTAGGTTGGAACAGAGAGAAATGGCGTAAGAAGAGGTAAAGAGAAGATTTTGGAAAGCGCCCACATTCCCTGAAGAGGGGGATGCACTGTGAGTGCAGAAACTGGAGCCGTGGTTTGCAGTAATGGTGTGAGGATTGGGTTACTTGGAGATGTCGGCTGAAGGTGTCACAGGATGGATACGGTAGAGAGAGTCAGGGGATGGCGGCATCGCAAAGAACTGCACCAACTCGCCACATGTGCAGGATGCGTCTTCTCTGGGGCATCCCAGGTCGTGTTGTGAGTGCCTGCTTGCCTGTCCCCTTCCCATAAAGGCCACTCTTCCCCCAGTACAGGCGCTTCCTGCAAATAGCTGGCCCGGGGACTCAGCGATGACTAAGAAAAAGATGAGCAAGTACTAAATCAATACAAAGGTAATTTAAGAATAAAAGAAGCAAAAGAGTCTCCAAATTTATTAACAAATAAAGGATATTTACCAGAAAAATGTTTTCACGAAGTCGAAGAAAACTGTGACCAAATATTCCACTATGCACTTAAAAAAAAAAAAAGAATCTCACATGAAACAATCATCTCTGCAAATAAAGAATTTAACAAAAAGACATAAGAACTTGGAAAAGATGTGGCCAAGTAATAAAAGAAGTTTAAACATGAAGGATTGGAACTCAGGAGAGAAGTAGAAAACAAACAGCCATCACTGAATTGAAGACAAAATTATGAGTAGCCCAGTCAATGGAGAACATACCCCATGGAAAACATAATAGTGGACACAGAGGGAGAAATGAGAGAATCATAAAAACAAATTCAACTCCAAAATATAGATGCAAGTTTAGACCTGACTGGTGTGTCTCATTTGGCTGGAGCATCATCTTGTAAACTAAAAGGTCTTGGGTTTGATCCCTGGTCAGGGCACATGCCTGGGTTGCAAGTTCGGTCCCCAGTTGGGGTGCGTGCGACAGGCAACCAATCAGTGTTTTTCACATCAGTGTATTTCTCCCCCTCTCTTTCTCCCTCCCTTTCCCTCTCTCTAAAATCAATGAGGATAAAATAAAAGAAAATAAACAGTAGATGCAAGTTTAGATAGAACATTATAATTAGACGAGGGTGACAAAGAGATTCAACATTTGCATAACTGGAGCCTCTGAAGATGAAAGTAAAAAGATGGAAGAGAAAAAGTATTTAAAACCTGTAACTTAATGAAATTTTATTTACATAAAAAATACTTAAACACCTATATCAAAAGTTTTCACCACGGGATAAGAAACATTGATCTAGAATCAATACTGGTCAATACTGAGACAGCCGGATAAACTTGCTAAATGTAAAGATTTTAAAACATTTTCTAGGCATCCAGGCAAAAAAGATCAAAGCATATATAAAGAAATTAAAATTAAGCAGGTCTAAATTGTGCTTCAGTATTTCCATGTCAAAGTATCATGGTGCAACACTTAAGTAAACTGTAACAAGTTAAGCGCATTAAATCTGATTTCTTGCTCGACCTGAGGCAGATGTCTATTCTGGGGCTGGCCATCCACAGGCAATTTAGGAACACAAGCTCCTTCCGCCTTGTTGATTTCCTACCAGCTTTCAGAAGGGGAAGGAGACCCTGGCAAAAACACATTCTTTGTAAATACTTTGGCCCAGAAGTAACACGACAAACCTATTCACCGCCCATCGGCTTCTGTCTGCTTGCTTTCACATGGCAACCTGCAGGTAAGGATGGGTGGGGGACGTAGGCCCTGACTGGGCAGCCTCCTTCTAGGAGCAGCTTTGGCACTAGCTTGGGGAAAGCTCACCGCCTTTGACACACTCATATCTTTGTATAGGCAGGCTCGACATTCTAAAATATCAATTCTCCCATGTTTAACTTGAATCAACATTGCAAATGACTTTTTTAAATAGATAAGGTGTTTTAAAGCTCATATGGGAAACTAAAAAATAAGTATAGTTGGAAAAGCTCTGAAAAAGGGGATAAGTGAAGCATAAATACTTTTGCCATGTGTTAAAACATTATTAATAAGTTCCAATGATTAAAATACTGGGACACCAGTGCATGATTGATGAATGGATTGAAGGAAAATAATTGAAAGCCCAGAAATAGCTTAAAATGAAAATGACCAAATTTAGAATAGCAGTGGGAAAAATTATAGAAAACCAAGATAAACTACAAACAGATCAAAGATTTAAGGATAAGAAATAAAACCACGAAAATACAAAATAAAATATAGAAACATTTTAAATCTTAACTTGGGAAAGATCTCTCTCATTGTAATTTTTTCAGTACTCATGAATTGCTTAAAAAGTTTGGTTAACCGGACCACATAAAAATTAAAGAAAAAGGCTTGAAAGCCTATATCGTTTTTGACTACAATTGCCTCTTATTTTAGGCCTAAGCCAGTTATTCACAATTGAAGTAATAAGAACAGAATGTTCACGACCAAGTTCGTGAATAAGGAGGCAATGACAGCTGTATTACAACTGCCTCCTGGTTGACATATCTACCATTGATTGTAAAAGATAATGTAAAACATTTTTGAAATACAACAGTCAGTATCGATGACATATGATTATATATGTATATATATATATATCATTCAAAGTAACATAAGCATCCTATATATGAGTTTGAGCCAAAAATTAATAGCTAAGAATTGGCGATTGATAACATATTTATGGTCTGAGAATATTGCCATAATAATTTGCATATTATTCATCGACAGATTAATTGTAGTAGTAATCTTATCTACAAAGGGTGTATCAGTAGTAATCTTAGTAATAAGTCTTAACCCTAGATTAAAATTTTCAGAACATTTTCACACTTATTTGTTAACCAATAGATGCTATTATTTGACGTTCAGTAAGAAAAGAATGGCTGGAGTTACATTCGATGGACTACACTGGCGCGCGCACATCCGCACGCCGCCCCCCCGCCCTCCCCACACTCACGTACGTATACGTAATACTCTTTCTCAATATGTTCCAGGGCCGAGAAGGACTAATAATGTCCACAGCAGGGAGGAATAAGTAAGAGCACATTCATGAATTAGATTTCTGTTTCTAGTTCTACTGTGAAGGATCATTGTTTGTTCCCATAAATGACAGCATATGCCTTGGTGGCAGTTTTCAGCAAGGAGAAATATTAACTGTCTCTATCCCTTCAGTGAAATGCAAGCGCTCTTAATTTACTTCTGAGAAAATCAAACACAGTATCATTTCACATCAAGCACTGATTACTTAAATGGACACAGAAGACTTTTTTATTTCACTCAAATAAACAGCCAGCGTTGTCGACAGAAGTCACGTGATGGCCCGAACCCCTGTTCTGTCATCTGGAACTTCATTCAGCACGATTACGAAGATGAGCCCATTTGAAAAAATTTCAGTTACCATTTCTTTTCACTATGACTGACTGACCCCAAAATCAAATTCCAGAGGCTTGTTCATTTGTTTTTATGCCCTTCAGGGTTATAAATTTGGTCCAAATCAGTCAATTCTCTTGAAATTTATTTTGGAGAAAACAAACTACCATGGGCAGAATACCAAGCAATTCTGTTGAAACCAAAATAACACTTTGCTTGGTCATTGAATAAATGTGTTAAATTTTCTTTTCTGCCTCAATTTTAGTTCAACTTTTGTCCTTAATTTTGGGGCGTGTGAAATGCTGATTAGAAATCAAAAGAACTAGGAATGTGGGGCTGATGGCCTCAATACTCAATTTGTAGAATCTAATACTAACAACATAGGCCTTTCAGACATGGCTTATAAATATTGAATTTAAGATGGAAACCACCAGAAAGCATGCAAAAATCTTCTAAACATATAATCTTCTAGATTTTTCTTTTATTTGAAGACTCAAAGAAATCTACTCTGAGGGTGACTGACATGTCTATTTTTGGGTACTGGTGGCCTCCTTGGTCTGTGACATGGCCTGATGCTAAAAAGTTAAACCTATTGGCATGTTCGTCACACCCCTGCCTAACGGTCCCTTAAGCAAGCCACAAATCTTCCTTGCTCTGGATGTCAGTTAATGAACTGTAAAAGTCTTGCACCAATATTTTTACCTCATCTGCAAGCTTGAAGAAAGCAAGTTTGTTTTTCATCCTCGAGAAGAGCCAACTGTATTTCTTAGGCAGACGAGGATGATTTGTTTGCGTTCACCTCTTTTTAGTTAGGAGGATATCTCTTGAACTGGGGAATTTGATTCAGAAGATTATAAGCTTCTAATTCTTCTCAGGATGTTTTATGTTTCTGTGTTTTATTAGCCTAACTATATTGCAAGCTCTTCTAACTCTTTCTGACCTTGAGCAAATGGTTTTTGCTCAAAACCTCTGGGCCTATACTAGCCTGGGTATACACACTTAATTATACATATTTATATATTTAACCCCCTGTATCTTTATTAAGCTAAACAGGAGTTTATACTGATGTCTCCAACTCTAATCCATTACCATATGGATCATTCTAGAATTCCCCTTCTCTAATCTGTAATCTCTCACTCCCACCACCTGTCATTCATCTACCCAATTGTTCAATTCCAGTACACAGGTATACTTGTATTGGAATTAACTCATATTCCTGTGGGAAACAACTTTATCAGCTAGAACACAGTGCTTACTGCTGGGTTTCTTTCTTCCCACTAGTTAGTGATTATCTTTGTCTAACACGGAGCTTAACGTTTGTTGAATGAATGAGCAAATGTATTGAATGAGCAAAGAGTTCCTTTTAGCTGTACAGTGAACTTTCATTCTGAAGAGAAGGTATATTTAATTCCTGAACTCATGATCCCAGGCCTTGACCCCAGACTCGCCCCAACATTGGTGGGACCCAGGGCAATGGTAAACATGAGAGCCCATATGCCATGCGTCCAATTATTTTAAAAATAGAAAGCAAGCTAACAAGCACTTAGCTAAAATATATTCTAGTCTCCTACCTTGACAAATTCATCTTCATAATCAAAAACATTTAAAGTGTGTGTCAAGCTATAATTTTTATATTACTGAAATTTGGTAAAATACAAAAACGATCGAATTAATTTTTATTATGCATGTCACTGATGTTTGAATGAGAAAGAAAATAATGTGTTAAAAAAGAGAATACAGTGCTTATGTACAGGTTTGTCTTCCTTCAATGACAGGCTCTGCTTGTTTCCCACATTGCTGAGGTCAGCACCTCACCCACCCACTTCAGGGAGGTTATTTCATTCAGTTTTATACTCTAAATACTGTGTGACCTTTGCAAATACTGCTAATTTCCTGCACACTTTTCTCCTGAGTTTGTTTGGCCTTTTCTGACACAAACCCATAAACATATTAATACCTCTTTACCTGAAAAATCAAGTACAAAGGATGTACTCTGTGTATTAATTGGTGTTCTTAGTTGTAGACAAGAAAATCCACTCGAGGTAGTTGGAGCTATAATAACAGTATACAGCAGCAGCAACAACAAAAATAGAATGATTAACATTAATGTGTTTATTGTCAGGCTGTTTTCTAAATGCTTTACCCACATGAACTCCTTTATGCCTCACAAGAACCCTGTAAGATAGCTACCCTTTCGCCCCACTTTTCAGATAGGGAGACTGATGCATCCAGCAGTTAGATAACACGCCTGAGATCACCCAATGTGCAAGTGGTGGGGCTCGGACCGGAGCCCAGGCTGCCTCCTTTCGCTGCCAGAGTCAGCTGAAGGCTGCTCCAGGGCACTTCCTGGAAGTGCCCTGAAGTTCTGACCTGAGGACCACGCCGTCTCGGCCGGGATCAGGAAGCGGCCCCCGCTGTTGCCACCCCGAAAACCAATCATAGAATCGTTGTTTGCGTTGGCATTTTCCTGATGACGTGTGATGTGGAGCATCTTTTCATCGTTTATTTGCCACCTGTATATCTTCTTTAAAGAGGTGTCTGTTAAGGTCTTTTGCCCATTTTTAAGTAGGATTGTTTGTTTTCTTATTGTTGAGTTTTAAGAGTTCTTCGGATATTATGGGTAACAGTTCTTTATTGGATGTATCTTTTGCAGATATTTTGTCCCAGTCTGCGGCTTGTCTTCTCATTCTCTTGAAATTGCCTTTTACAGAGCAACATTTACTTTTAATGAAGTCCAGCTTCTTAATTTTTTTTTTATTAGCTGCACCTTAGTGTTGTATTTAAAAAGGCATCACCCTATCCAAGAACCATTTGCTCCATTACCTACCTTTGCTCCATTGTGTTGCTTTTGTTCCTTTGCCGAAGATCAGTTGACTGTATTTATGTGGGTTTATTTCTGGACTCTCCATTCTGTTCCATTGATATATTTGTCCAGCCTTTCCCCAATACCACACTGTCTCAATTAATCACGAGAGTAATAGAGTGAACACTAAAGTAATCACTGTAGCTGATAGTAAGTCTTGAAGCCAGGTAATGTTGGTCCTCCAACTTTGTTCTTCTCCTCCATTATTGTGTTGGCTTTTCTCATCTTTTTACTTTTCCATATAAACTTCAGAATCAGTTTGTTGATATTTACAAAATACTCACTGGGATTTTGATAGGAATTGCTTTGAACCTGTAGATCAAGTTGGAAAGAACTGACATCTTGACAGTACTGAATCTTCCTATCAATGAACACAGACTAGCTCAGCATTTATTTAGTTCTTTGATTTTGTTCATCAGAGGGTTGTCGTTTTTCTCATGTTGGTCTTGTACATGTTTTGTTAGATTTGTACCTCAGTGTTTCATTTTGGCTGCTAATGTAAATTGTTTTGTTGCTTTTAAAAACAGAATGCTTTTAATTTTTATAATAACCCTCGTTTTAGATGCAGAAATGGAGGCACACAGAGGTAAGATAACTTTCACAAGGTCACTCAGCCACTGCGTAGAGAAGCCAGGATTTATACCGAATGGTGTTATAAGGATTTGAGCTTTTACCAACTCAGCCATCCTGTCTCTCTAGAACTATTTTTCTACAAAGTAAGATAATGCGAAATAATGCCTGGAGAGAAGAATTAGCTTTTTTTTTTTTCCTGTTAAGATGTCTTCCTGGTACAATAGATTAACCATTTCAGCTGAATCCTGCCTCCAAACTTGTAAGCCCGCAGACACAGCCTCCCACACTCAGCACCACCCCAGGCCTGGCCGCTGTTCCTTCCAAGCTTGAAAGTATCACGGACCGAGGTCTCTGAGAACACACAGAGGTAATGGAGGGGTCTTCTTATACCTTCTTAGCCACAGGAGCCTTTGTTTCTACAGCTCTGGTTACCAGCTATAAAGCCCTTTAAAATATTCAAAGTGCTATAAAATTGTAAACTGTTATCAACACTCACAATAATCGGGGATGTCTCCTTACTATTTTTGGTTCCCCTGGTGTATCGGCACATTTGCAGCCAATAGGTAGGTCCTCAACCATTCCTTAATACATGAAGGAACAACAACAACAAAAAATATATCTCCCTGACCTGGGGCTGCAGCCTGCTGCGGGCTGTAATTTGCCTGAGGTCTCTCCTGACCAGTCTTCAGTCTGCTTCCTGGGAGACAGAGCTGAGGCTGCAGCAGAATCAATAAATGGAGAAGGAAACGAACGGTGTCATGAGATTTGCTGTCCCTCAGTCCCTGTGTGAGGTTTAGAAGTCAGCTGGGAGAGAGAGGTTACTCAACTGCCTGTATGTGAATTACTCGCTTTTGTGGGCCAGCCTTATCTCATGTAGGTGCCTTCCACCCGGCCGCCCGTGGCACTGCCTTCTCCCAATCAGTGGCTGTGTGTCTGGGGCACACGCACCAACCTCCATGTTGATCTGAGCCCAGTGCAATCAGGAAAGAGCGTGGCTGGCAGCAAAAGCTACACAAGGCATTATTAAGTAGCCATATCTAAATGAATTGTGCATCACCCTGTCTTATTTTATCTGTGCCATTCATGCCCCCCTTGCCCTGCCCAAAATGAAGAACCTGCAAGGGCGAGGGATCCTCTTTAGTGAACTCCTATGCAGAGCACATTCTGTACAGCTACCTTCCTCTGCCTCTTCTCTCCATTCACTTTCACCTCAATCTTCCCCACTCCCTTCCAACACCCGTCCGTGGAGGATCTTTTTGAGTGTGGCAAAGGTGACAGAGTCTCATTTCAAGGACAGGACCAGATTAACACTTTTACAGGCTGTATACCTTAAAATATACTCCATGGTTGAATGGGCATGGACGACGGAGTAGGGATTGACTGTGGGAGCAGGAGTTGGGTGGGGTAGGGCAGGGGAGAGCAACAGGGGAAAAACTGGGACAACTATAACTGAACAACAATTTTATGTGTGTGTATATACATATATACATAAAATTGTATATATACACACACACATACACATTTTATTTACATATATTTGTTCCATGGTTGATTATATTATTCTTCCCAAGTATTTGCTCCCTCCTTCCCTATAAAAAGATATACATGCCCACCTGTGGCCGCATGACCTATAGTCTTCCTATGGGTGCAGTGTACTTCCCTCCGTGGCTTGGGCATGTGACACACTTTGGCCAGTGGAATGTGGGCAGAGTGCCATGTGCCTGTGTGAACAGAAATTCTAAGAGACACCGTAGATTCCTCTTGTTTTCTTGATCTTTTTCCTCTTCCATAAGCAAATATGTCCCAACAGGGACTGCTTCTTCAGCCTTGATCCCAGAAAGAGAAGACCTGGGGAGCAGGATTAGGTAGAGCTACAGCCAATGAGCTATTCTTGCCATTGATAACTATGAGCAAGAAATAAATGTGTGTTATTGTAGGGTTCTTTGTGCAGCTGATACTCCCATGTATAACTCAAAATAAGACCTATACTGAAGGTTAGGGATGGCCAAAAAATTATAATTTCCCTTCCCCACAGTGATTACTTTGATGGTTTATTGGGAATCATCTCATACTGATTTATTTCCAAAATTTGTTTTCTCATTTTGTTATGGGGTACTCCAAGCATGAACTCAGCCTCCCTCCTGAGAAATCTTGAAGAAACTATGATTCAGTGGTCAAAATGAACCCTTCCTGGGAAGTCAGGAGACCCTGTGGTTTATGTATTAATTGGCTCTGTGTAATTTTTGGCAAGTAACAAAGCCTGTTACTCAAATGCTTCATCTTTGAAAGAAGTAGACCAAATAGCTTAAGATTTGATTCAGCTATAAGATGTATAGAATTTGGGGGAACCAATCAATAATGCCCCATTTTCCTAACCATGTTTGGAACCTGTTGTAACAGGGCCATACTCTGGAATTATAGACAATGGAGATCAGAATAGGTTTTATTGCGATAAAAGCTGTACTGAGGGTATGACTCAGGGTACAGCTAAAGAACCTGTTAACCCTCCTCTGAATTCAACTTTTCTCCCCAAATCGTGGGCCTCCACTTGCCATGTGCCAGAGAAGGAGAGAATCCATTCTGCTGGCAGACGCGGCACATGCCCACGACGGAGCACGGAAGGACCAAGACCAGGAGACCACCCTCTGCTGCCAGACTTTCCAATCAGCGAAGCCACCCTTCCCACCTTCTGAGGGGGACAGTGAGTCAGTGCAGGCTGAGGCAGGAGCGCTACTCAGGGCAGGCACCGGGGATGGGGTGGGGCGGATTCTTTTCACATGGGAACATGCATACCTACCTGGGAAAGGAGTCCCCCCTCCTCCCATCCCACAGAGAACTCTGAGCCTGTGACTCTAAAGCAGGGACAGAGCAGTGGGAAGGAGACACGGCAAGAAGACCTGTCCTTTCCTTCAGCTTGGCTCCCTCACCCACTGCTGTAATCGCAGACAAGTCGATTCTCTCGCTGCCTGGTGCTACCCAGCAGACAGCGCTGTTCCGTGACTCCGGTGAGATAACATGGTGAAATGTGTTGGAAATTCAGAAGCACTACTGTTATAGTTATAAAGTCAGATAAGTTTGAAGCGGAAAGCGCATCCTCTCGAATCCTGGAAATTAGGGACTGTGTAGTATTTCTAGGCCCAAATGCAGCTTTACTAGTAAAGATACTGAATCGGAGACTTGAAGTAGTTTTGTACACGCCACACTGACGTTCCTGGACCCCCTGCCCAGGGCTCTTTTCACCCAGCCATCAACCTGGAAAAGCTTCCTGAGTCATAGCTATTCCCGGAAACTGAGAACTCAGTTCTCTACAAAAATCCTGCCTTGTTCAAGCTCCCAGGTCAGCCCGAGACAGCAGCTGCTATGATCCCGTGAGTTACGGAGTCTTTTTCCCTTGGAGGGGAACAGGCAGTGTCCCTTTTGGGTGGACCCTTCCTTCTCAGTGATGTGAGTGGGGGCACCTTTGGCTGGAATCTCTGCCAAGGAAAGTCTGCCACAGGCCCCCCCCCCCCGCTCCTGGCACTGCCATCAATTTAACATTTTCCAAAGTGTGTTCCTCAGATTGTCAGTTTCCCAGAGAGTCCACGCTCAAAAAGCGTCTCTGTTAGACTCACAGGTATGGAGAGAAAAGTGATGTTTGCCAGAGGGGAGGGGGTTGGGGGTCTGGGTGAAAAAAGGTCAAGGAATTAAGAAGTACAAATTGGTAGTTGCAGAATAGCCATGGGGATGTAAAGTACAGCAGAGGGAATGTAGTCAGTAATATTGTAATAACTGTATGGTGCCAGGTGGGGATGGGAAATATCATGGGGGATCACTTTGTAAATTATAAGATTCTCTAACCACTATCTGCACACTCAAAGCTTAAATAAAATACTATTGAATGTCAACTATAATTGAAAAATACATTTTTCAATTTTATTTTTGCATCAGTTTGAGAAACACTGAGATGCAGTCCCCCTCATGGAGAATGACAATGTCCATCAATATACCAAAGGTCTTAAGAGCAAACAGAATTTGTTTATTATTTACTGTTATTTAACCCAGGATTCCCAAAATGTACTTAGTATTGCAACACTTGCTTTTTTTTCAAGGAACACCTACCAGCATCCTGATTTCTTGTGGTGACTGACTCTAACCTTCAAACCCTAACCCGCCTTTACCCCAAACCTGGAGGTCTGAGGAGGCACCTCCACCTTGGCCTTGCATTAAAACCACCTGGGGAGGTTTAAACCTCTTGATACCTCGGCTGTCCCCACACCAATTAAATCCACAACTCCGGGGTGTGTCCCGGGCATCAGCACTTTGAGAAGCTCCCCACCCAAGTGGTTCCAATGTAAGGCCAGGCTGAGACCTGTTGGGTCAGAAGAAATCGCTGTGGCCATGACATTCATTGCCACAGTCTGCCGAGATCAGGTGAGTTAAAAGGTTAATGATAAGGCGAGGCTGATTATTGCACAAGAAATGGAAAAGAATGTGAAATTTTCGTGTCGGTGAAGTGGAAAGGTCTCCTGAAGGAGAAGTTATTAGTTGCAAACCTTCTATGGCACATAAACCTGCATTCCAAAGGGGGTTCTTAGCCTGAACATAGAGACTATGACTAAACCCCAGTCCCTCCCACAGGCCTGCCTCCTGCGGTTCAGAAGAATTATGCCCATGAACCCCCAAGGCCTCCTTTGAACAGCCCAGGGTCCCCCCAGGGAAGTAGGCAAATGAGAGAGAAATCGTGACCCCAGCCTAGAAATGTAAAGTCAACGTCAGCTTCGTTTGTCGTGCTGCTTTTCTCTGTCTGCCTGCCTACCTCAGTCCCTCCACCTGGAAAAGACAGACACACGCTCGGCTTTACGCACCTATAACGATTCTCAGTAAGGCAGCTGCTGGTTAAGAATCATGTGACATTATTGTTCCCTACACTGTATTAAGCACGAGAAACATATGTCTGTGGCCTTTGAGAGCAGGCAGGAGGCCTGAAGGGGACAGCCTGAAATGGAAGAGGCAGAATGCAAATCTCCCCTCACTCCTCATAGGCTCCTAATTTGTTGTTTATCATCGAGGACGCCCCGTCTTTCAGATGCAATTTACACCAGACAGCCTGAAATTAAAACAAAGACTGAAACAACTGAAGGGTGCATCTGTAGCCTTTCCCAGGGTGCAACTGATGATTTGTAATCGTGTCCCATCAGCCTCCAGGATGGATGTGAGGGAAGGAGGTGGGTGAGGCCTGGTTGCTTCACACACTTGCAGCCATGTTGCCGTCTTTCAAGTGCTGCTCCTGGAGAAGGAGGGGTTCTCTTCCCTCAGAATTCGCCGTCCTTTATACACATAGGGACAGACAACACTAAAAAGGCTTGGCTATTTCTCAGGCATTCCATAGGGCACAGTGTATTCGCATGCCATTCAGTCTTTCCAGGGCAAGCAAGGGAAGTCTTATCAGCCCCATTTTCCAGCAGAAGCAGCAGAAGTGCAGAGAGGTCGAGCAGCTTACCCAAGGTCAGAGCTAGTGAGTGCAGGACCTGAGCCCGAGGTGGCCTGGGCTTCAGGCCTTTGGCAGCTACCTCTGTGCCTTTCGGTGCGTGCAGGCCCCATAATGCGTTTTCATCTTCCCAGGTGCCGCCAGGTTTCTTGAGCTTTCCTGGCCTCTCCTAGAAGCCCTCACCCTCCTGCCACCGCCTCTTCTCCTTCCTTTCTGGGAATGTAGAGCGCTGTGCCTGTGCCACGGGGGTGTCTCACTGGAATAAGGTCTTAGTGGGCTTTCAAGGGAAAGGAATGCAGAGCCCAGAGTCACCTTGGGCCAAGAATCTTGTCCTCCTTCAAGAGAGGAGCGAGAAAAAAAGTAGTTGGAACAAATAGTGAGAAATTTCTGGGAAAATGTGAAAAAAGGAAGTCGAGGCATTCAGGGCTGCATGGCTGCTATTATCCTTGGGTAATTAGAGGTGCTGTTTCATGCGATGCCTCCTTTTAGGTCTCACTTCCTTGGAATATCTGTACGCAGCCTGGACCGGTGTTTTGGGCAGATGGGTTCTGAGGGCTCCTGGCCACACTTCATGGAAGGAAAACCCTGGCTCTGAGTTCTGAGTTTCTATTCAGTGGACTAAAAACTACACTCTCAGAGGGGGATGCCAGTTAGCTCCCCTAAGGGAGCCTATAAGGAGACTTAGAGGAGGTTTATTTAAATAGATTATACTAAACTACAACAAATACACCTCATGCTACCAGGAAGAGAGAGAGTACTTCCAGATGGAACAATGACTTGTCTCTTAAGGGCCAACTTAAAACAAAATATTAACCTTTTTTGAATGAAATATTTCTCAAATGCATTGAAAGCTTTCTCTTGAAAGGAGCACAGTAAACGTAACATTTTCTTGGGCCACTTACGGCACAAGATTCTCTTTTCCATTAAAGTCCCCCTGGGCTGTGATGCTGGGAGGATCTGTGAGGTTTTCGAATTGTGGGGCAGTCGAGTTTTCCAAAAAGCGGCTCAGGGAGATGCGGGAATCCAGCTCTGAGTTAGCTTTCTGTCGTTTTTCTATCCCCACTGCCGTAGCCATGCTCTGTGCAGTGGGTAAACATGTCTGTACGTGTGCATGGGCGGAGAAATCTCTGTAACACATGCTGCTGTGAATGTTAATAGAAAATTATTATTATTATTATTGTAAGTATTGTTTTACTCAGAATTGGCCTACTTTTCTTACCTTTCTTTGAGCAGGCACAATCATAGATACAATCTGAAAGATTGTTTACAGAGCGCTTGGTGACTGTGTAACATTTTAATTGTTATTCTTTTGGCTCCAACAAGTGGAGGCTGCCATCTTATTTTGAATAATGGGAGGGCTTCACGCAGTCATTTATTTTGTAATCAGCCTTTTTGGTAGCACTTTAAATTAATGCTGTCACATATGGCTTTAATTGGAATTTAATAAGACAGTTAGCACATAATAAATAAAAACCACGTGATACTAAAAACATCTTTACTAAAGATTAACTACCATTGAGATACAAATCTATTATGTAGAAACCCCAACAAATAATGTTAAATCATATGTAAGCATTTTGGGTTGCTTCAAGTAAATCCAGATCCTCAACTTCATCTGTTATTCTGCCTTCTAAGTAAACATAGCTGTTTACTACAGCTAAATTCATTTTTATCTTATACAATTGGTTCATAAAAATTCAGCATTAGGGGAAAAATATCATCGACATTAACGTAAAGCAGACTTTCTCATTCCGTAAGGCCGGGGTGGGACCTGAGAATTTGCATTTCTAGCAAGCTTTTCGGTGATGCTACCAGTCTGGGGACTGCACGCTGAGAAGCATGAAAGTCAAGCATTGTCTTGTTTTAAGATTAAAGGAAGACTTTGGTTTCCTCTGCCCTAATTTAATGTCTGGTCTTAGTCAAAATCTGCAGTAACGGGCGAAACATGGCCACGTGTTTGTCATCACTGTCCCTGTTGAGAGATGGGTTATTTCTCCTTCCCGGACTAGCTCTGTGATTGCCTAATCAGCAGAATGTGAAGGAGGGGATGCTTTCACATGACTGGCGGCTCCTACGTCCTCCCTCCTGGGTCCTGCTGCCATGCTGCGGGGTAGCCTAAGCAGAGAGCTTCACGTGGATGAGTCGAGGCCCTTGGCCAACAGCCACAGCTGAGCTCCCAGGCAGTAATAAGCACCAACTTGCCAGCCACGTGAGTGCGCTGTCCTGGCGGTGGAGCTGCCTCAGTTTATACAACCCGGAGCAAAGACAAGCCATCTGGGCTGAGCCCAAATTGCAAAACCAGAGTCAATAACACTGATATTGTTTCAAACTGTTTTGGGATGGTTTATTTTTAGATAACCAAAATTCACCTGTCTCTAAGTTGATGGGGGCCCAGCACTCTTTCAAGATAAGCCAGGCATGGATTCTGACTTCCTCCTTCAGAGTATGTGTAGTAACGTCTAAAGAATGGCACAGTAGTCTCCGCTTGTCTGAGGTTTGGCTTTCTATGGTCTCTATTACCCTCCCCTCCACCCCCAGGTCATCTGAAGTCCAAAAACAATAAGTGGAAAATTCCAGAAGTAAACAAGTCATAAATTTTCAGTTGCATGCTTCTGGGTTGCATGATGAAACCAGTCACTGTTCCGCTCTGTCCCACCCTGGATGTGAATCAGCCCTTTGTCCAGCGTCTCCAGGCTCTAGACACTCCCTACCCATTAGGCACTTAGTCGCAGTCTGGGTTATCAGATGGCTGTCACAATATCACAGTGCTTGTATTCTAGTCGTCCTTACTTTACTTACTAATGGCCCCAAAGCACAAGGGTATTGTTGCTGGCAATTTAGATAGGCCGCAGGGAAGCTGTCAAGTGCTTCCCTTAGGTGAAAAGGTTGTATGTATAGGAAAAGACAATGTGTACTGGGTTTGGTGCTATCTTGTGGTTTCAAGCATCCACTGGGGGTCTTGGAACATAACCCTTGTGGATAACGGAAGACTACTTACTATGTCAACCAACTAAGTCATGAACGAGCCAAGGTCTATTTCAGAATTTTATTTTTCCATTTTGTCAGTCCCCTAGAGTTTGGTGTTAAGTGAGGGCAAAATAAGGAACTGTCAACAAGGACATCATTTCAGGGTGTTGAAAAGTCTTTCCGTCCCCTAACATATGACGCCACGGGGTCACTGATGCTGCGTTTCCATAATTGCTGCTTGGTGCCTTTGCCTTGAACAAATGAGCCCTTGCTGTTAGAATGCGAAGAACGATGGGTGACTTCACATTTTAATGCTTAGTGGCCAGTTGCAGCTTAAAATCGGTGCTCTGTTTGTTTTTCCCGAAGGGTGGGCATGTCCAGTTTCTTCACAGTGGGCACACATGGCCCCTTATTGCCATAACCAGTTTCCTTGTGTGTATTTGTGTATGGATTTTGCTCTTTTGGTATAGAAGCAAAGCTACTGTTCTCGCTCTTGTAGCAGCCTCTAGCCTGAGAAGAAGAAATGAAGTTGAAAACAGCCTTACTCATGGAATAAAGGTCATACATGGAAGATTTGCAGCACTGGTCAAGAAACTTATGTCCAACTTTAAAATGTATGCCCATAAATGCTATGATTAGCAACTAACACTTATGTAAGTACAGTATGCAGTTTAACATCCATAACTTGTTCATACTGACAATAGAATATCAGTTTCAATGTGACCTTAGACATACCATTCAGGAAAATCATATATTGTTGTGCTTTGTAATATCTTCCCCCTATATTTTCATTACAGCCACAGAAAGTAAAGAAGTTTTCTTCTAATAAGGAATGTTCGACTGAGTTTGAGAACTTATTGCCCAGAGTCCCCACTGTGTCTAAGACACTCTGCTGTGCACTGCAGGAGGCTGAGCAATCTCAATGATCTCAATGAAGTCTAGTTGGTGTAATAAAAACAGAATAAAAATTACTTCAAGCTTAGACTACTGGCAGCATCAGGAAAGAAGTACAACATATTATAGGTTTTCAAAATCTAGTTAGGGAGACAAAGAAGCCTTTCTAAAGGATTCAGTGTAAGCATAACATTAAAGGAAAGATTCCTTACATGACTATAGCAATTTACACCTTATGAAACACTTTGACATGTATTATCTTGTTTGACTCTTGCAATATGTAAGGAAGTGATTCTCAAGGCATGTTCCCCAAATGATGGGCATCAGGATCTCCTGGAAGCTTGTCTGAAATGCAAATTCTCAGGTCCCACTTCAAACCTAATGAATCAGTAACTTAGGCACTTGGTTATGTAACCACCCTCAGTCAAGATATAGAACAGCCTCTTCACTTCAAACGTTCCCTCACACTGCCCCATGCACCATCCCCAACCCCTGGAACCAGAATCTCTTTTTTTTGTTGTTCCTGTAATTGCACCTATTCCAGATGATACTAAAAATGGAATCATATGAAATGTAGCCTTTTGAGAGGTCTCTATGTGTTCTGATTAGATGCCCTTTTTTAGAGATGTGGTTTGCAAATAATTTTAGCAGATATTTGAACACAGAAACCTGACTTTCCCCTTGCTCTGTGATATGCTGCAAACCTCACTGTCTGGTCGTTAGTCATGATACTGCTACATCACCCTGTCCAGGTCTGCATTGCGAGATGTTCTTTAAGAAGCCAGTTCTCTCCGATGATCTTGTAGGAGGGAATTTGCATTCAGGTTGAAACCAGGAATCAAGGCTCCAGAAATGTTATGCAAAGTGATTGCAGGAGACTGGGGAAATAGGTTGGAACTAAGGGGATGGATCTGTCTACTTCTGAGCATGTTAAGAAGTGGTTTGACATCATCCATTTGTGGGCCACCTCTTATGTCTTATACATATGATTTACAGTTGGTAGAAATTGTAAATTTCTCACTTGAGATTATACATAATGGTACAAGAACAACTATATTTGTATTTATAACAGTAACAATTAATATCTCAATACTGTCATTGCATAGAAATTCTTTCGAACACCAGGTTGTCTATGTTTGGTCTATTGTCTTACATTTAGTCACTGATCATTTTGAATGTTAGATTTTTAATAACCCTATGGCCCAAATCTCACCATCTTTAGTAAATATATTGATGATGATATGGGGTGAAAGTGAACAATGAGCAATGGCTTCCTTGTGAAAAGTAAATATTTTATTTTCTATGTGATCATTTATAAAACTATCTCCCTTGGCCATACTGGTACTTGAATAGTGTTCAATCAGATCTGGCCTTGGGAATAAATGGAATAAGGCTGAAAAGTAGGCGACAAGCCTCAGTGCCTGAAAGGTCTCCCATTTGTTCTTCCCCAGCTATTGTCAGGTGTATTGATGCTTTTAACTACCAAGTCCAGTAGCCAAGTCTCACCAAGTGCCACTAAAAAAGCAGTGTGTATGGCGCCATCTGCTGGTCATTTCTGCTCTGTGCCTAGGAGTGTTCCCTGGGCACAAGCACGTTGCTTCAACTCAGTCCTTAAACCAGTCTTTGTCATGCTTACATCAATGGACTCCTTTTTCGTGTGCGTTTCTTGGACCAGAGTCTTGCCCTCAAGCGAAGCTAGGTGGAGATTGAATATGCTGTGTAGCTCCTACCAGCCTCTCTCTCTGGATTAGTTCTTGCGCCTTATGCCTTCAATACCTGGCTTGGATTTGTCATCCTGTCTCCACCCTGGGACCTACAAAAGGGTCTTTACTCAGAGTGTGGCGTGCCCCCCTCATCTATCGTCTGCCATGCTTGTTTGACCAATTTCTTTCTTCTCCATGGATCATACGTGTTGACTTTTTCTCTTTAAAACTTTGCCAAAAGCAAACCACTTACTAGTTAAACAAGAGGAGATTTATTACATTTAACAAAAAGGATAAAATGTTTGTACAGGAATACTAGGTGCATCAGTGAAAGCGCTGTCTCAGCTGCAGCTGAGTCAGCTTTCAACGCCTCCCTGGACATCCCTGCTAGCACCCCATACAGCAATGGTGCGTCTAGCCTGCACCCTCCAGCATGTGACCATGCAAGGGCAGTCAGGTACCACATTCCTCTGCGGGGATGACTTCCTGAGACCCCAGCCAGTTTCCACATGCAGGCCAGTTTTATGGTTTTTGCAGTCACTGAAACTGGCTCTTGGCTATTTATTTTTCGGTTGGTGTGAATATATGATCCAAATATTGCTCAAATCACTAGAAAGCAAAATGGGAGTAATATCAGATATTGATTATAGTTCAGGTACCAATAGAAAACTGAGATTACTTGCAGGAGTGGAGTTCCAAAATAAATAAGATTTTCTGTGTCATCCAAAGATCTGGATGCTTCATCCTTTAAAAAAAACTTTTATTGAGATGCGTCCATGGTATCTCTCTCTATGAGATCCAGATTCATTTTTTTCTGCTTTTAAAAGCCTTCTTGGTACCCTAAAGGGTATAGTGAGGGTGTCAATTTAGGGAATCACATTGCCTTTAATCTTTGTCTGGGTTCTCCCTGGGTGCAGCTATTGGCCAAGTTTGAACCCAGGTCAGCCAGGCCCCTCCGCACACACTGACATGGACCACTCACTGGCCACTCACATGGCAGGAAGCTGGAGCTGGGTTGGGGTCCGCTGTCCTACCTCTTCCCGCTTTCCCTGTAAGTCTGTGTTGCAAAGGCCCCGGAGAACCTCACTATTTGAGACAGAACCAATTGAGCCATCAGTTAGCATCAGGAAGAGGCACAGCTGCAAGCCACTTGATTGTCATCCGTCTGATTGTCTATTATGGTATTCCTGGGATCATGGGAAACGAAGGTTATTTTGAAGCCAGAATTGAGTTCCATTTCCTTTCCTTCATACCTTCTTCCTTATCCCTTTTTCCTGGTAGTGTGTGTGTGTGTGTGTGTGTGTGTGTGTATGTGTGTGTGTGTATATATATATATATATATATATATATATATATATATGCCAAACAAGTTTAAAATGCTTGCAAAACACATTTTTCTCATTTAAATGAGAATAGATTAATGAAGCCATTGGATAAATTTAGAGATTCATTACTTTATCCAATAGAAGAGGAAGAGGAAGCAAAATGGTCCTGCTCTTTAGCGCTAAATGCTAAGATGCTCGTATCTGGGCATATTTGTGAAAGAGGAACACAGACGTGGCTTTCCTCTTTTCATTCTGAAATTAGACTTCTGCGGGCCAGGACCATAGGGACTTGAAGTCACTGGTTAAAAATTCAGTGTCCTGCTTTGTCCTCTGAAGATTTGGGGGTAAAGGTGGACCATCTTGTATTTTTTTAAAACCAGTGCTCCAGATGATTCTCAGGGTTTGTCGAATTAGGGAAACACTGTCCTAAAGGAAACAAGCTTGAATCTTACAGAGTCAGAGCAGTAGGATCTTGGGGTCACCACTTACCCTCATTTACAGACACAGCTCTGGGGTACAGGGAGTGCCTGGGCCTTGGTAAGATCATCCTGCTTATTGAGGAGAAAACATCTCAAGAACCTGGCTCTCCAAACTCCTGGAGAGGTGTTGGGTGTGTTTCCGCCCGACCACATTTCCTGTCTAAGTATCGCACAGATGGACCGATGTGCTCGGTACCCTCCTGGAGATCAGAGGAGGTCCAACAGTAATGTTCTACTCTGAGAGAACTTTTCTTTACAGTAACGTCTGCAGGCAGCTCAGGACAATGCTCTGCCCCTAAAAGGTGCTGTCCCACCTTGAGCTGTGCACACACCCTCCTGAGTCAGTCCTGTGTGCCTGCCCCCAGGGAGAGACGGATGCATTCAGTCTCATCCACATCTTTCTCTCCGGGCCTTCCCTCTTCTTTCTCCATGTTTGCACTGAGACTATTAGTCAAATTTAGATTGTGAGTTGGGTGGGCAAAAGTTGTAGCTGATGTTATGTTCTGTACACAGCCAAGGATGGGTCCTCAGGGAATAAGGGAAGTGATACAAAATTAGCTTTTTCTATTCTTTTGGCATCTTAATGGTGCCTGTAACAGAGTTAAAACAAAAAAGTTAACAGAATTAAAGTTAAACAAAAAGTGCTCTGTGACAGAGACTCTTCGGCATCTGCAAATTTTTGCAGGGATTTTTTTTTTTTTAATTCCCACCTGAGGACATTTTTTTTCACTGCTTTTAGAACTAGAGGAAGGGGGGGGGGGGGGAGAGAGAGAGAGAGAGATAGAGAGAGAGAGAGAGAGAGAGAGAAAGAGAGAGAAACATTGATTGGTTGGCTCTTGTAGGCTTCCCAACCGGGGATTGAACCCACAACCTAGGTATGTGCCCTGACCAGGAATCAAACACACAACTTTTTGGCATACAGGACAATGCTCCAACCAACTGAGCCACACCAGCCAGGGTTGCAGGGAATTTTGATGTCTTTAATGAAGTAACTTCATTTACTTTACAGACATGTATGAAAATAAGGGAAAAATAATTTACCGCTAGTGGCAAAAATCTGTTTTTTTTAATACATACATGCATCACAGACATGGTATAAGTGTCAAGTACTAGGGCTGTTCATTCACTTATTTTTTTCTAAACAAATGAATGCAAGTTTTAATCCTTTTCAAAGATGTGCTTTTGGAAACTGACTTGTGAGTCATATTTTAAAAAAGAAACAAATAAAAACTTACCTCGTATTTTATTTCAAACTTTATAATCCTGCATAATCATTCACTTTATTACTCAAAATTCCAGCTGACTTTTGAAGGAGCTCCAAGAATAAAATTTGCCTGTACAAGTTTAAAATATCTCAATGCATGTGTTGGGGAAATAATACTTCCTCAGTGAGCTCAGGCTTCTGTAGCAAAACCCTATAGACTAGGTGGCTTACACGGCAGAATTTTACTTCTCGCGGTCCTGGAGATGGTGAAGTCCGCGATCAAGGCCCTGGAAAATCTGGTGTCTGGTGACAGCCTTCTCCCTGGTTTGCAGATGGCTGTCTTCTCATTGTTTCTGCACAAGGCGGAGAGAGGGATCGTCTCTCTCTCTCTCTCTCTTTCTCTCTCTCTCTCTCTCTCTCTCTCTCTCTCGTGTGTATGTGTGTGTGTGTGTGTGTGTGTGTGTGTGTGTGTGTGAAATAAGGGCACTAATCCCATTCGTAAGGGTTCCACCCTCATGATCTCATCACCTCCCCCAGGCCCTGTCTTCTCATACCATGTGGATTAGATTTCAACATATAAATTTGGGGGAGACACAAACATTCGGTTTATAGCAAATGGTATCCCACTAGCAGAAGACGCCTCTGCAACAAGATAGTAGGGACACTATTTATTACTAGGTAAACATTCTCAGGTTTATATCTATGTAAGGCAGCATAGAAGTGACTATGAAGTCTGGACAGAAATGCTCACATATTTTTACAGTAAATAGAAGAAAGAATAATTAAAATATCTAATCTTAATGAGAGACCAATAAAAATGCACCCCGTGTTCGTCTCCTATGCACGTCATGAGAGACTCTGTTAATTTTGGATGGATGAGCTTGGCACTGCAAGAGTTAGAAGGCCTATGACCTTGCTTTTTATTTCATTATTTATTTATTTTTCCTTTGAAAATATTTATTGTTTATGCTATTACAGGTGTCCTGCTTTTTCCCCTTTTGCCCCCCACCCTGACCCAGCCCATGCCACACTCCCCTAATCAGACCCATCACTGTTGTCCATGCCCATGGGTCCTTCATGCATGTTTTCTGACTAATCCCTTCCCTTTCTTTCAATCAGTCTCCTCCTCCCCGATCCCTTCTTACAACCATCAGTCTGCTCCATGGTTCTATGCCTCTGGTTCTAATTTGCTCATTAGTTTATTTTGTTTATTAGGTTCCTCTTATAAGTGAGAACATACGGTATTTGTCTTTCACTGAGTGGCTTATTTCATGTAGCATAATAGTCTCCCATTCCATCCATGCTGTTGCAAAAGATAGGAATTCCCTCTTTTTTTCAGCTGTGTAGTATTCCATTGTGTAAATGTACCATAGCTTTTTCATCCACTCCTCTACTGATGGGCACTTAGGCTGTTTCCAAATCTTGGTTGTTGTAAATAGTGTTACTACGAACATGACAGTGCATAAATTCTTTTGAATTGGTGTTTTGGGATTTTTCAGGTATATTCCCAGCAGTAGAATCACTGGGTCAAAAGGCAGTTCCATGTTTAGTTTTTTGAGAAAATTCCATACTGTTCTCCACAGTGGCTGCACCAGTCTGCATTCCCACCAACAGTGCACTAGGGTTCCCTTTTCTCCACATTCTCACCATCACTTGTTGTTTGTTGATTTACTCATGATGACCATTTTGGCGGGTGTGAGGTGATATCTCATTGCAGTTTTTATTTGCATCTCTCTGATGGCTAGTGATGCTGAGCATCCTTTCATGTGTCTCTGGGCCCTCTGTATGTCCTCCTTGGTGAAGTGTCTGTTCAGGTCCTTTGCCCATTTTTTAATTGGATTGTTTGTCTTCCTGGTGTTGAGTTGTATGACCTTACTTTATAAAATCAAAACTTCAGTGACCTCTTAGTTTTCCGAGAGCCATCCTAAAGAGGCGAGGGCAGGAAGTTATCCACATCTTTCCTCAAAGAAAATCCTACTTTACACTTACACTCTCCCAACCAATTCCCTGAGAAATGTTCTCGCTGTGATTTGAGCAATGGCTATATAATTGGAAGAGGTATGTTACCTGCTAGAGTGATTATTTTGAATAAAAACACTAATGTGATATATAAGTCTTGGTTTATTTACTTAAAAAATTAGTTCCAGTCACAGATTGCATGTGGGCTAAATTGCTAAATGTGAAAGCTCATTTAAAAAGTCATTTTGCTGAGTCACTCATCGGTGAAAACCTGAGGGAGGTAATTAAACTGTGGAAGTTGAGACAGTGAGAGCAGATGACTTGATCTCCTTACCAAAAAAAAAAAAAAAAAAAAAAGACAAACAAATAAACCAGAAGTGAGGGCTCCACTTGAGGAGCTGAGAAGACACGGATCTGTAGAGCGGCCGAGGCGTCAACTGGGTTGTCTTAAAGACACAGGGGCATCCACACACGCCCCCAACACTGAGGAAGTGCTTTCTCCTATGTTTTAATGCTGTGACTTTGATCACTTAACAGCTGAGTGTAAGCTGTGAAGTCAAGTACCAAAGCTAAGGAAAACGGAAGTCAATAATTAGCTGATGAATAGTAAAAATTAAAACTTTGTCCTAGGTAAAAAGTGACACAGGAGGCCGTCTCATTGTTGTTACATGGATTATCGTCCTTGGATCTGTTCAGTGCTTCAGAGCAGAACATTCTAGCCGGTACAATTTTCTGCGACGATGGAGCTGTTTTATGTCTGTGCAGATCCGTGTGGTAACTGCTCCTCACGTGGGGCTGCTGAGCGTGGCCCAAATATGGGCCAGTGTGACCAAGGAACAGAACTTTTAGTTTTAGCTTTAATTAATTTAAATATTAATAGCCACACAGGCTCAGGGTCATCTATATTGGATAGTGCTTTAGTAAAGAACTCAATACTTCCGCAGTACTTAGAAAGTACACATGCTTTTTTTCTCAGTAGTGAATTTTACTGTTTATTTTCTCTTTTTGTATGGCCATATTGCTTCCTGAGAAAATAAAAAGTATGCGTGTTTTCAGCTTTTCTTTTTTCGCTTAGTCCCTGTGTCTGCAGCATACAGGCCACCGTACTCTGGGGTGGCCCCGGGTCAGCATTTCAGGACTTGTTGGTACCCATGCTGACCAGGAGCTATGAGAGTGGACACCCTATAACTGGCAAAGATATCAACACGTCACTTTTGTCCCAGTCATTGCCTCTCAAGGCTTTTTCTGAGCAGACATTGTGTGGGGGCGGGGGCGGGGAATGACAGTGTTGCTGGTGGCATTCTGGTGCGGAACTTTCATCGCTGAAGCCAGCGTAGGTGCCATGGGAGCTGCCTTTCAACATGTGGGTCAAAGCTGGAGGGGCCTTGTCTTTACAGATAGGACTCGTCGCCCTGCCATGAAAATGCTTGCTCCTTTCTCTTCACTGGTTTGTGAGTTTTAACATCTCTTCCAACACAGGCCATGTGTTCAGCATATATAGGTAGGATGAAGGAGCAAAATACAATTGCTTTCCTTCCAAATCCCCCTGGCTTTATGGAGAATCCTTAAACCAAGCGGAAGGACATTCAGGGATGCTCTGATACCATGTTTCCATTTTCCAAACAACTGTGCCTGAGACCTAGGGAGGGGAGGTAGTTTGTCCAGGGCCTGGGTTGAACGGCTGGTCCCTGCAGAGCCTGGATTTAGTGGATTAATTCTCGAGATTGATTTGTATTTTCTTAATCATTAAAATGTGATCTATTTGACCGAGGGATAGAAAAACCATAATAGTCATCCCAATCTCCTCCAGAAATTGGAAAAGACCTTTGCTGTAAGACTCCCCAGGTCCTGCAGGAGAAACGATTTGCAAGGTCTGTAACCCTTCTGGGCGCCCTTACGTCCATCAGCATCAGCATCTTGATCAAAAACCCTAGGGCCAGGAACCCTGGCCCTGTGCTGGGAAATAAAGTCAGTAAACATGACTGGAACAACCCAGAGAGCCCACCTGTCCCAAAGGTGACTCCTTGCACTCGGTGACACTTCTGAACCAGAGGGAAAGCCCCACGTCCTCTCATGACTGCTGCTTGTTAGGACTGAGCTGAGCTTCTCAGGAAACCCCACCGCATTCTGCTACAGCAAAGGGGGGCCTGAACGGTGAGAATTGCTTTGGCGAGAATAATCCTTCCGAATGCTGCCTCTGATCTCAGCAGAGCTGCCCTCTGCCCACGGTGTCTGTGAGTTTACCGCCAACCTTCGTCTGATTCCCTTTAGTGGGTTTATCCTCCGCGTCTATTTCTCCTCCATTCCTGTTACCCCTTTACTTTCCTGCCTTGTTCATGGCCACATCCCCGGGTTCATGCCACGGTCCAGCCCTGTGCTCCTGACAAATGCACCTTACATTCGGATCCACGAAAGGGTCACCTTGTTTTTAGGTCTTTCTCTGCCCTCCTGCCCGCCTCTCTGTGGCTACTCTGGACAGTCTGTTTCTGTCTCAGAAAACAGACTCTGATTCCCTGC
>PVJD01010276.1:0-55076 GCA_004026545.1 Mormoops blainvillei
ATCTCCAGGGCTCCGGGCCTTCCTCATTCAGTCAACGGGATTCAGCAGCCTTCTGAAGCACCTGGGACAGAGACAGAAACAGGAGTCCCCCGCCCCCATCCCCTTCAGTTTACAAAGCCCCTCGCCATTCAGGATCTCATCATGGCTTCCCTAGGTGCAGACAGGACAGGAATTAGTGTCCCACATCTGAGGAAACTGAAGCCCTTGTTATGGAAACACCTGACCCAGCATCTTGCTGATTCCCTTCACAGATGTTACCCAATTCCAGGCCTCTTCCTGTCCCACAGGTGATCTTCACTTGTCTGCCAGAGACCCCAGAAATGAGACCTGTGTAGGGCTCCCACTGTAGGCCAGGAACAGCAGGGAAATCTGAGTGAGCTTGGCGGATGTGATTACTGATGGGGATGTGGTCACGTTGGCCCAGTTAATTGCTCAGAGGTAACAGAACAAGTGTCAGGATTCTTTGTTTGACCAAACCTGTTTCATGGTTTGCATTAGCTTTGGCTTTGCATAGTTTCCAAAATGGCAACTTCCCATATATACATTTCCATGTTCTTCTCTCCCCTTCCCTCACCCCACTGGTCCACCTACGAGTATAAAACATCAATTTTCCTCTTGTTTTAAGAATTGTCATACTAGCCCCACCCAGATGTTAGAGTGCCCTCCTTCCCCTGCACCCCTACCCAATGCTCTCTGCCCCCTGACTTCACATGGTCCTGCTTTGGCAATTTGTAAACAAGAAGATTAAAACCTTTTTCTTTTCTCCACACTCTGGGCTACTGCTAGAAGGACAGGCCTGCCATGGAGAAGCAAAGGGCTGGTTTTGTGGCCTGATCCACTGCTTCACCCCAACCCCCTCTTACTGCTTCCTCCCAAAGGAGGAATGGGATGGGGTGGGGTTCTCTCTCTTCCTCATATTAATTCAGCAGGATCCCACCTGGTGTCATCAGGCCTTTTCTAACTCCTAGCAGGCACTGCTTAGCTAGTGAGACAGGCCCATGCCCACTGAGAGACTAGAATTGGCACCTTGGCCCTCTGGCATTTTCACATCTGCTCCCCTCCTGCCCCCGCCTCCCTCTCCTGCCAAAAATAACAACAACAACAAAAACCCCCCATCAAGGCACTGTTTTCTGTAGGGCTGACACTACTGTAGAGTTCCTGTACTGGGTGGATTTTTGAAAGTCACCAATCCTGGGTTTCTGCCTCACTAAGATGAGTGGAGAGGGCAAATCTGCTTTCAGGCTTCTGGCTGGGCAATGTAGGATTCTGTGAAAGTTGCTGTGGGGGAGGAACAAATTTTTCTCTAAAGATTCTTCTGGGTGGTCTAATAATCAAATAGACATAAGGCAGCTTAGCAAAAGAAAGTGACCAAATTTAATACATACATATATATGGGAACCTTGCATACATGAGAGAGGAACCACATATTCAGGAGAACTTCACAGACAGAAAGGGAACATGGGTATATAAGGTATCCTGAGCTAAGGAGGACGTAAGGTGCCTTGGGAGCTTCAATGGGTCAGTGCAGGGTGATAAGAAGAGACACTTAGTAAACAAACTTACCCTGATCTGTAGACAGGTTGAAAGAAGTTATGTCTGATAATCTCTTATGGGCAAGGCCCCTGTTTCAACTTTTAGGTCTTTAAAGGGAGGAGCAGAAGCTTCCGAGCCTGATGCTAAAATTATTTTTAGCTCAAAGTAATTGCATACCACTAAGTCAAATCTTCGGGTGGCTCATTCTGAACCCTCTGCACTGGCAAATTTGAAGGGTTGGGAACTAGGGAGAGGGGCTTCATGGAAGGGAACCAGATGATTTTGGGGCCAGATGAGGTAAGGTGGGCCTTGAACATGTTGGTGTTTTGGAGAGCCTGGGCTCATCACTGAAGTCTGAGCATGGGTGTAGCCAGGTAAGAGCAATTCTAGCAGGCCCATTTGGTGGGAGGGCATGGGGCCAACTAGAAGCTGAGAGAGGAGGAAGCCAGGGCAGTCCTCTGGGGGGTTGAGGCACGGTGGTGGTGGTGGAGGGGCACTGCTCCAGTTCCAAGAGTAGCAGTGGTGGCGGGAGGGCACCATGGAATTGGGAGAAGTTTAAGTACAGGTGCTGAGAGCCAGATAACCCCATGTTTTCAGTCACAGCCTCAAGTGTGAGATGGGTACCATCAATAGAAACACGGAGGGCTGGTGTTCAGTTGGCTCTTGTTTATGACGTTTTGGATTTCTGGGAGGGGAGAGTGGGATGGCTGCATTTTCGTTGACCACCAGGTGAGCTGAGGACTGCCTAGGAGGGAGACTTCCCAGACCTCAGCCAGCATTAGCCCAGGGCACCTAGGCCTACAAATGCTATGGCATATTGCTTTCTTGCTGCTTTTAATTATTGAATAATAAAAATTAACCAAGCACTCATATATTAAGAATACAGATATTATATTTGGTGTCTGTTCTTCATGGTGTTTTCACCTTTATTTCCAATTGGGGACGCATTATCAGCGCTAGTCTGGGCACTGTCAAGTAAAAAAAAATGTGGATGCTGTTGTTAGAGGCTATAATAATGGTGACTGTAGAAATAAAGAAAAAGGTAAGAAAGAAAGAGGGAAGGAAACGAGGGTGGGAGAAAGGAAAGGATAATGACGGCACTTGTCTCTCTAACCATTTGGAGCTCTGGATCAACAGAACATTGGGGCTGCAGCACACGCTACAGATGTTACAGCTAGGATAGTGCCACCGGTGTGGCAATAGCACAAACAGTTTAAATTCACTCTGCCTACCAGCCATTAGCTTTAAGAATGTTAAATTCTCCATACATTATTTAAAAATTGTGTGTTATTTCAAACTTTAGGCATTAAGTGACACATCGCAAATGTATTTGAATTGCTCTATTTTAAACAGGCATAATTCAATTTCAGATAAAATGTCACTGTGCTATTCAGGAATTTACTACTAAAAGGAAATGTAGGTTGTTTTTTTTTTTTAAACATCTTTATTGAGGTATAATTTGCATACCATAAAATTCACCTGTTATAAATGTACAATTTAAGGATTTTGATAAATTTCCTGAGTCATACAAACACTCATGACAGTCCAGTTTTAGAATGTTTCCATCACCCCACAAATACAAGGGGTGGCTGGGCTCTCAGACAAAATCCATGCCAAGACCAACATGCACCATGTCATCCCAAACTAATTCCACGCAAGGCCAATGTAAATGCCAGTTTCCTCCTTCCTCTTCTTATGACTCTGACAGCCTTGGCTTATTCTGCCTCCTGGATTCGTTTTTCCCTTCCCCCTCTCCACCTTGTGCTTTGGATAGCCACTCTGAGCTGGAGGCAGATGATGTTTTCTGGGACTCTGGGCTTTGACATGCCCCACCTTCCCAGAGCCAACCCCATCCATCCCATCTGCTACTGTTTTGAATGGAGGCTATTTCCTGCTACTCCAGCGGTCTCCCCCTGTCCAACAAACCAAAGCTGTTTCCCAGAATTGCTTTTCCATGGCACTTTAGGGTTGCTTGTCTAGTACTTTTGGATATTTCCCATAGCAGTGGATTTCAGACTCTCCCAGAAAAAAATAACTTCCACCTTCACCATGCATAGATCTACCTTTGCCTCCCCCCTCCAGGCTCTTCCGCACTTGGCCACTGAAGCTGGTGAGAGTTCTGGTCCTGGTGGACTTGCTCTCTAATCTCCGTAAGCTACGAGGAGGCCCTGTTCCCTTTTCTATTGGGGAGAGTATGGATTCTTGTCTGCTTTGTTCACTGATGTATTCCAAGACCCTAGAACAATACCTGACCCATTAAATGGAATTGGAGTGCTGTAGCTCCCCTGTAAGGGTGCTGTATGAAGAGGGTAGGAGTGTTCTCAATTCCCTTCCATCTTGATAGCTGGAAAGCCTGTTGGGAAATAGGTTCTATTTGATCTATTTTAAGCTTCTTACAATGTTTGAATATCATTTCTCTGAGGATCCCTGGTTCACTGGGCCATCTTGGGAGCTGGTCTCCCCTACAGAATTGCCCACAAATCTCCCTTATTCCTCTGCTCAGGCCAATCTTTGAGGCTTTTCAGCTGGGGTAGTTCCTCCAACTGGAACCATAACACCAACTGAGCCAGCCTATTCTGAGACATTTGGGTCGCTGCTTCAACTGCTAGGCTCCCTTTTGGGGCTGTGATCTCCCAACTGCTCTTTCGGCTTAGCCTTCCACCAAATGGGGCTCTCTGTTTCTCCTCTCCACAGAGTCCTAGGAGGTCATGTTGAGCCGCAGATTTCAGGTGCTTCTCCACGAAGATTCTGGCCGCCTTCTCAGTTTTGTAGCCAGCTTAATTTCCGGCCTTACTATAGACGTTTTTCCTTGTAGTGTGCCGCCAGGCCTTTCCCTTCTTTAGTGTGAGAAAATGTCATTTATCACATCCTGTTACAGGGATTCTGCATCGTTGACCCCGTTAGTGTGAGCACTAAGGTGAAACTGCTGTGGTCGTCCCATTCTCCAATGATCCACTCTAGAGGAGGACATTCTGGGTCCAAGTGCTGGGTTAACAGGCCCCCGAGGCCGGCAGGCCTAGAGACCTCACCATTCCCGCAAGCCTGCTTCTCATTGTGGGTCTGGAAGGGCAGCAGGTAGGCGAGCCCAGGCAGGCTGGTCATGCCTGGGGAAAGTGGAGGCGGCGCGGGAGGTGTTGGACTGCACCTGGGGTCTGGGCTGTAGAGCAACTTAGCGGAAAAGGGTCTGAGGTGGGCAGTGGTTTTGGGGCGGTGCGGGGGGGGCGGGATAAGTAAATAAGGGGGCGTGGCGAGTGGGGGGGCGGTGCGGAGGGCAAATAGGAATGTGGGCGGTGCTGAACGACGTTGAGGGCGGAGTCAGGCTGTGGGCGGTGTTAGGGGCGGTACTGAGGGTGGAATTGGACGCGGGAGACTCTGTGGGCCGGACTTGGGGCGGACCTGAGGGTTGGACTGGCCTGGTGAGGAACTGAGGGCCAGCCGCGAGCTTCGCGGAGGGCGGGGATAGGGGAGTCGGGGCGGAGCCGAGGAAGCGGGATTCGGGCTGGTCGGGGAGGGGCGGAGGGCCGGATGGGATTGGACCGGGGCAGGCAATCGGTGGCGCCCCTGCTTCAGGTGTTCGGGAGGCTCCACGTCGCCCGCGGCTTCTGTGAGCCCAGGCGGTCCCCAGCGTCCGGAGCCGGCCTGCGGCTCCCGCGAGGACATGGCGGGACCGAGCCCGGGGGACCCAGACGAGCAGTACGATTTCCTGTTCAAGCTGGTGCTAGTGGGCGACGCGAGCGTGGGCAAGACGTGCGTGGTGCAGCGCTTCAAGACCGGTGCTTTCTCGGAGCGCCAGAGCAGCACCATCGGCGTCGACTTTACCATGAAGACGCTGGAGATCCAGGGCCAGCGGGTCAAGGTGGGAGGCCCCGCCTGGGGTCCCCGGGCCGGGGTGGCCTGCTCTCTTTGGCCACTGCGTAGCCCAGGCTCCGACGTCCACTGGGGGTGGCCAGGGCCCCTGGAAGATTCTCCCTCAGCGGGGGCGGGGATTGTTCTGTTCCCTTAGTAGCTAGAGTCCAGGATTATTCTGAGGTGCCTGACAAATCCCTTTTGCTTTCCCTTTCCCTTTCCCTTCTTCCAGTCGGAGCAGGCCTGGGCCTTGGGGTCTGAGCCAGGTTCAGTCCGCAGAGCTCCTGCCTTTGGGGGGGTGTGTGTGTGTGTTTGTGTGCGCGCCCTGGGGGTGGTGAGGAGGAGGCGGCTCTGCCCTCGAGAGCTCACATTCTTCACTTTGCTCCTAAATAAGTGGAAGGCAGCCGAGCGCCTCAGAGTGCCGGGGACAGATGGACGCCTGGCTGGCCAGACCCTTCCCCACCGCGGTTGAAGCCCCAAGCTCGGCCTTCAGGTGGGGAACTCAGCCAGAAAACTACACCCGCCCGGCGACTAGGAGGGATCAGGAAGTGGTTGCTTCTAGGACCCGAGGGCCCAAACTTTCTGTCAGAATTTCCGGCCAGGCTACGCCTCTCTGCAGTCTCTTTGTGGACCTGGTGGTGGAACTTTTACTAAGGCCAGCAATGGGTCCCCTCCCCCAGCTAGAGTTTGATAGAAACTGAAAATTTCACAGATACCGGAAGGTAGCGGAGAGAACCAATCTTTGTCAATGGCTCCGAATAGAAACAGCAGGATGTAGTTGCCACAGTGTTCTGGCAATGGTTTGATAAATAATATTTGTGATTAATGAATCAGAATTTCTTAACCTAGGTGTCAGTCCTCTAACAGAGAACAACGGCAGCACACAGCATTGTTTTTTCTTGTTCAGTAACTTTACTGAACTGTGCTGTACAGAAACCCATTTCGTTCTTTCATGGTTTTGAGTTCACATGATCTCCAGGGCAACTCTTAAGAGCACTGGGTAGGGGCAGTACAAGGCAAGTGTTGTCTCTGTGTTTTCCAGAAGTTGAGCCAGGGCGACTGGAGTTGTTGAGCCCTGATGCTGTGGGGCTTTGCCTCCTTGGCCCGCTGTAGCCTGCTCATAGTTGCCTTTGGCGGGGATACTTAGCTCTTTGTTCTTGCAAAAGTTGGGTAAATTTCTGTGTTGCCTCTCTCCTGCCCTGTCATGGACAAAAAGTAAGCCAATGGTCTTTATATGACCACAGTGCATCTAGAGTAGATGAGATAGTGGAAACAGAAACTACTTGCCTGAAGGTTTTGTGTTTTGTTTTTTGTTTTTTTAAAAAATAATTTTTTGGGCTTCTCTGTGTTTTTGGTCTCCTTTTGATAGGAAAAAAAAAAAGAGCAAGGCGTGGCAAGCAGCACTGAGTCATTTGGGACCACCCCTTTTAGAACACGTAGCCAGGGAAGGGTTGTGGGATAGGTAGAATATATCCATGGGCGAATTTGTGCCCTGTGATGATGTCAGAAGCCACAGGGAAAGTGGAGTATAAAAATATAGGCATAAACAGCAGTGGCATTCTTGCAAGTTGTCAACCTGCTCCCACTCCAGTGTTTGTGGTGGCCCATGCTGACAGTGGTCAAGGAAGGGGCAGGGTGTTTCTGTTTACCTGGCGAGATAACAACCTGTGCCCCTTGGGAGCCCAGGGTGTACTGTGTACCCAAGGATAGGTTATGCAATGCAGAGCAGGCAGTTTGTTATTTCTTTTCTTTATGGTCACCTCTACATTGTTCTTAGGAAGCAGCTGGGTGGGACTGGAAATGGGAGAACAGTGTAGGTATGGTAAAACCTTTAATAGTTATAATCATTGCCCTTCTTGAGAGTCTGTTGTGTGCCAGCTATTTTATGGATGTGTTTTTATTAACCCCTTCTCACACAGGACAGGCTTGCACTAGAGCACACAGCTAGTGAGTGACAGAGGTGGGAATTTTTCTTCTGTTTTTTCTGACTCCAAAGCAGTGAGGCCTTTCCCCTCTTCCTTAGAATCTGATTGTTTGGAGTGGGAAAGCCTTTGGCAGTTATTTACCAACTCATTTTGCAGTCCGAGAAACCTTAAGCCCAGTGCACTGAAGAGGCTCTGAATTAAAACTGAGCAGCAGTGGGTGACGGACAATCTCTAAGTCAGGATTTCTGGGCTGTACTGACTCATCAGGAGCAAGTAATTTTTTCTCTCTCAGAGACTCTTTTCTCATCCATAAAATAACTCTGAGGTGTCTTCCAGCAATGTAATTAAAAACAGAGGGTTATGAAGTTTAATTTACATATTGTAAACCTCACCCATTTTTAGGTATACTTTGACAAATGTATACAGGCCTGTAACCACCACCACAATCAAGGTATAAACTATTTCCATTAATCCAGAAAGTTCCCTAGTATCCTTTTGTGTTATTGTCCTCCCTTCACCTCAGCCCCTGGCAACCACTGATCTACTTTGTGTCACTATAGGTTCAGCAATATGATTTTTCCTGGAACCTTCGATGAGCCAGATTTTATTGTTGTTTTTGCGGAAGCATGTTCACAGATTTAGTTTAGAACCTTTAAAACCTTTCCAGGGTCTGTCCAGGGTCCAACAAGCATCCAGTATGATCTCCTAAGCTTCCTTTCCCTATAATGCTGGCTTTGTTAGAGCTTAAGGAACCTTAGAAATAGATCACCTAGTGGTTTTCCAGTTCCTCTGAGCTCCAGTGCTTGGGGATATGGTGTGGTGTGGGGGAAGGCCAAGAGACCACAGATTCAGAATAACCACTAGCTTCTTACACAGCCAAAACAATATTACTTTTACTTAGTTTTATGTTGAGGTTCCACTTGTTTTTATTTGACTAAAGAGTTCTGCTGCTAAAAAATAAAAAGTTTGAAACATCACAGATCTAATTAAACCCCTTTATTCCTATAGTCACTTCCTTTTGCAACCAGAATAACATCCAAACCCTTTACCTGAAGAAATGGACCCTGCCTGCCTTGCCAACTTCATCTGTCTCTATGTGCCCCTCATTCAGTACTCTCCACCCTCACTAGCCTTTTCTGTCCTTCAACCACGCTTGCTCAGGCCCTTTGTATTTTTGCCCCTGGCTGTCCATACTCTGTCCCAAGGGCATCTGCTTGGGACTGCTGCTTCATCATTTGGGTTCCACTGAGAATGCCACCTCCTCAGAGAGAACTTCTTTGGCTTCCCAGTCCCTCTTTTCCATTATTGGATAAATTCAAGGGTAAGTTCATAGCACTTACCAAGACTTGAAATTACTTTGTTCGTTGGTCTCCCTCTATACAATTTCGGCTCCTTGAAAGCTCAGAGATTCAGGCTGCCTTGCATTATCAGTGAATTCCTGCACCTACAACAGTGTCAGTGCTGTTCAATACGTGTCTATTAACTGATTTTTATTTATAGAGAGGAAGCTGAGGCCAAAATAAGTGAAGTGACTAACATGCCCAAGGCCACATGCCAAATCATTGACAAAACCAGGATTTGAACCTAGTCAGCCTGGCTTCTAAGCGTGTGGTTTTTTAACACTCGACCATGTTTCTGAGTCTCTGAGTTCATAATGATGACCCCGAGATCTTGCCAGTTAATGATCCTAGGAAAAGTGCAACCTGTGGCCACCACACTGTGAAAGAAGAATGTGGACTTGGGTATTTTATAGATTTCAATTGTAAGGATTGAAACCCCAAAGAATTTCATGGTAAACAGATGTTCAGCTAACAGAACACCTGCCCAGTTTCAAGCAGCTCACATAACCTGCTGTGCTGGTTAGAAAAGCTCTGTATGTGTTGATTGGTTCCTGTACCCTATCCCATGTGGATTCCTTTTGCTCTAGCTATAGAGACTGAACCTCGAGAGGGAAGCTGGGTGCTGCTAGTCTTTCAAACTGGAATCTCTGAAAGAAAACATTGGTTTAGGAGTCTGAAGATCTGGATTTTATGTCCAACCCTGCCACAACAGTGGCTAGTTTTCTTTTCCCTTTTTGAAGCTCCAGACTTCCTCATTTGTGCACTTGGACTGGTGACCTTCATTCTGCCTACTTAGGCTTGTTGGAAAACTATGGACATGCTTAAAATAGTTTAAAAATCTCTTTATATATTTTGAATAGATATCTGTACATGGTTCAGAATTTCAAGATTTTAAGATGTGAAATGGCATACAGTACTCCGTTCCATATTTGTCCCCCAAGCCACTCAGTGCCCTTTAATAAGAGGCAGTCAGCCCTGACTGGCGTGGCTCAGTGGGTTGGGTGTCATCCCACAAATTGAATGGTTGTGGGTTTGATTCCCAGTCAGGGCAGTGCCTGGGTTGTGGGCATGTGAGAAAGAACCGATCAATGTTTCTCTCCCTCTCTCTTTCTCTCTTCTCGTCTCTAAAAAAAAAAAATATATATATATATATATATATATATATATATATATATATTCTTCTAAAAATTCAAAAGAAGGATATTAAAAAGAAAGAGGCAATCAATGTTAACCCATTTCTTATATATACTGAAAGTGCTGTTGTAAATAAAACCAAGGAATCACAAATATAAGGAATTATTTTATTGCTGTTATTACCATTTCCCTCCCTAGATTAGAAAAATTATTTCTTTTCTTAATTTAAATTTTATTTTTCAATTATGGTTTACATTCAATATTATTTTGTATTAGTTCCAGGTATACAGCATAGTGGTTAAGACAAGCATGTATTTTACAAAGTGTTCTGCTCAATATTTCCAGTACCCACCTGGCTCCATACATAGTTATTACAATATTATTGATTATATTTCTTATGCTGTACTTTACATCCCTGTTAATATTTTATTTTGTAACTACCAAGTTGTACTTCTTAATCCCTTCACCTTTTTCACCCAGTCAGTCCCCAAACCCCCTCCTCTCTGGCAATCACCAGTCTGTATCTATGAGTCTGTTTCTATTTCATTTGTTCATTTATTTTGTTTCTTAGATTCCACATATAAGTGAAATCATATGGTATTTGTTTTTGTCTGACTTATTTCACCAAGCATAATACTCTGTAGGTCCATTCATATGTAGATAATTTCCTTTTTTCAGTGTATTTTATTGTTTATGCTATTACAGTTGTCCCACTTTTTCCCTCTGCCCCCTACCCGCCACCCATAATCAGCCAGGGGACTTCCATAATCAGTCCCTTCACCATTGTCCATGTCCCTGGGTCCTTCATATATGTTTTTTGACTAAACCCTTCACCTTCTTTCAGTCAGTTCCCACCTTCCCTCTCCCCTCTTACAGTTGTCAGTCAGTTCCATGATTCTCTGCCTCTGGTTCCATTTTACTCATTAGTTTATTTTGTTCATTAGATTCCTCGTAAAAGTGAGGTCATATGGTATTTGTTTTTCACCAACTGGCTTATTTCACTTAGCATAATAGCCTCCATTTCTGTCCATGCTGTTGTAAAAGGTCGGAATTCTTTCTTTCTCTCTGCTGCGTAGTATTCCATTTTCTAAATGTACCACTGTTTTTTTATCTACTCATCTACTGATGGGCATTTAGGTTGTTTCCAAATCTTGGCTATTGTAAATAGTGCTACCATGAATATGGGAGTGCATAAGTTGTTTTGAATTTTTGTTTTCAAAACACAAATTGGATTTTTTTAGTATATTCCCAGCGGTGGAGTGGCTGGATCAAAAGGCAGTTCCATTTTTAGTCTTTTGAGGAAATTCCATACTGTTTTCCACAGTGGCTACATCAGACGACATTCCCACCAACAGTGCACTAGGGTTCCCTTTTCTCCACATCTTCGCCAGCACATGTTGTTTGTTGATTTATTAATGATAGCCATTTTGACAGATGTGAGGTGATATTTTATTATGGTTTTAATTTGCATCTCTGATGGCTAGTGATGTTCAGGATTTTTTCATATGTCCATTGGCCATCTGTATGTCCTCCTTGGAGAGGTGTCTATTCAGGTCCTTTGTCCATTTTTTAATTGGCTTATTTGTCTTCCAGGTGTTGAGTTGTGTAAGTTCTTTATATATTTTGGAGATTAAACCCTTGTCCGAGGTATCATTGGCAAATATGTTCTCTCATATGGTTGACTACCTTTTCATTTTGATGATAGTTTCTTTAGTTGTGCAGAAAGTTTTTAATTTGATGTAGTCCCATTTGTTTATTTTTTCCTTCATTTCCCTTACCCTAGGAGATACATTGGTGAAAAAATTGTTAGGGTTAGGGTTACATGAGTTATCTGGTATGTTACTGCCTATGTTTTCCTATAGGATTTTTATGGTATCACAATTTATATTTAAGTCTTTTATCCATTTTGGTTTATTCTAGTGTATGGTGAAAGATGGTGGTCTAGTTTCATTTCTTTTGCACGTACCAGTTTCATTCCCCAAACTTCATTTATTGAAGAGACTGTCTTTACCCCATTGTACACTCTTGCCTCCTTTGCCAAATATTAGTTGGCCATAGAGACCTGGGTTTATTTCTAGGCTCTCTATTCTGTTCCATTGATCAGTGTGTCTGTTCTTATGCCAGTACCAGACTGTTTTGATCACAGTGGCCTTGTAGTATTGTTCGATGTCAGGTATTGTGATCCCTCCTATTTTGTTCTTCTTTCTCAAGATTGGTGAGGCTATTCAAGGCCTATTTTGGTTCCATATAAATTTTTGAAATACTTGTTCTAGATCTGTGAAATATGCCATTGGTATCTTAATAGGAATTGTGTTGAATCTCTAGATTGCTTTGGGAGGTATGGACATTTTAATGATATGAATTCTTCCAACCCATGAACATGGTATATGCTTCCATTTATTGGCATCTTCCTCAATTTCTTTCTTCAGTGTCCTATAGTTTTCCAGTACAGGTCTTTTACCTCCTTGATTAAATTTATTCCTAGGTTATTTATTTATTTATTTATTTATGTTGCAATAGTGAGTGGGATTCTTGGTTTCTGTTTCTGACAGTTCATTATTGGTATATAAAAGTGCCATTGTTTTTTTAAAATTTTATTTCATTGTCATTCTATTACAATTGTCCCCAATTTTTCTCCCGTTGCTCTCCGCTGCCTCACCCACCCCCACATCTGCATTCAATCCCAATCCTGTTGTCCATGTCCTTGGGTCTTTTATGCATGTTCTTTGACTAGACTCTACCATTTCTTTCTCCTCTCCTCCACTTCCTCCCTCCCCTCTGGTCACTGTCAGTCTGTTCCTTGTTTCCATGCCTCTGGTTCTATTTTGCTTGTTTGTTTTGTTCATCAGTTTCCTCTTATAGCTGAGATCATATAGTATTTCTCTCTCAACTCCTGGCTTATTTCACTTAGCATAATACTCTCCATTTCCATCCATGCTGTTGTGAAAGGTAGTTCTTTCTTTCTTTCTGCTACATAATATTCCATTGTATAAATGTACCACAGTTTTTTGATCCACTCATTTACTGATGGGTATTTAGGCCTTTTCTAGCACGTGGCTATTATAAATTATACAGCTATGAACATGGGGTGCATAGATTCTTTTGAATTGGTGTTTCAGGATTCTTAGGGTATAAACCCAGCAGTGGAATTGCTGGATCAAAATGCAGTTCCATTTTTAGTTTTCTGAGGAAATTCAATACTGTTTTCCTCGGTGGCTGTACCAGTCTGCATTCCAACCAGCACTGTACTAGGGTTCCCTTTTTTCCATGACCTCACCAGCACTTGTTGTTTGTTGATTTGTTGATGGTGGCCATTCTGACCGGTGTGATGTGGTATTGTGAGGTGACCAGTAATTGTGGTTTTAATTTGCATCTCTCTAATGGCTAGTGATGTTGAGAATATTTTCAGGTGTCTATGAGCCCTCTGTATGTCCTCCTTGGAGAGTTGTCTGTTCAGGCCTTTTGCCTATTTTTTGATTGGATTGTTTGTCTTCCTGGTGTTGAGCCATATGAGTTCTTTATGTATTTTGGAGATCAAACCCTTGTCCAAGGTATCATTGGCAAATATGGTTTCCCATATTGTTGGCTCCCCTTTCATTTTGTTGATGTTTTCTTTAGCTGTGCAGAAGTTTTTAGTTTGATGTAATCCCATTTGTTTATTCTTTCCTTTATATCCCTTGCCCTAAGAGATATATAGGGGAAAGTATTGCTGCGTGGGATATCTGAAAATTTCCTGCCTATGTTTTCCTCCTGGACTTTTATGGTGTCCTGGCTTACATTTAAGTCTTTAATCCACCTTGAGTGTATTCTGATGTATAGTGTAGGTTGGTGGTCTAGTTTCATTTTTTTGCATGTACCTGTCCAAATCTCCCAAAACCATTTATTGAAGAGGCTATCTTTACCCCATTTTATGCTCCTGTGCTCTTTGTCAAATATTAATTGAACACAGAGACCTGGGTTTATTTCTTGGCTCTCTATTCTGTTCCATTGATCAGTGTGTCTGTTCTCATGCCAGTACCAGCCTGTTTTGATCACAGTGGCCTTGTAGTATTGTTTGATGTCAGGTATTGTGATCCCTCCTACTTTGTTCTTGTTTCTCAAAATTGCTGAGAAATTCAATCATTTTTGGTTCCATAGAAATTTTTGGAATACTTGTTCTAGATCTGTGAAATATGTCATTGGTATCTTAACAGGGATTACGTTGAATCTATAGATTGCTTTGTGTAGTATGGACATTTTAATGATATGAATTCTTCCAATCCATGAACATGGTATATGCTTCCATTTATGTGTATCTTCCTCAGTTTCTTTCTTCAGTGTCCTGTAGTTTTCTGAATACAGTTCTTTTACCTCCTTGATTAAATTTATACCTAGGTTCGTTCTTTCTTTCTTTCTTTCTTTCTTCCTTTCCTTCTTTCTTTCTTTCTTTCTTTCTTTCTTTCTTTCTTTCTTTCTTTCTTTCTTTAATAGAGATGGGTTTGTTTTCGAAGTCTCTGTTTCTGATAGTTCATTATTGATGTATAAAAACCCATTGATTTCTGAATATGACTTTGTATTCCACTACTTTGCCAAATTCATTATTTGGTTGAGTAGTTTTCTGTGGCACCTATAGGGTTTTCTATGTAAAATATCTTGTTGTCTGTAAATAATGACAGTTTTACTTCCCCTTTTCCAATTTTGATGCCTTTTATTTCTTCTTATCTGATCACTGTGGCCAGGACTTCTAGTACTACGTTGAATAAGAGTGGCGAAAGTGGATACCCCTGTCTTGTTCCCGGCAGTAGGTTTTTCGTTTATGGCCTTTACTGTGTTGAGATATGCTCCCTCTGTCATGTGGTTTTTGTTTTTCATTTTGTTTATGTGATGTACCATGTTTTAATTTGTGGATATTGTACCATCCTTGCATCCCTGGAATAAATCCCACTTGATCATGGTGTATGATCTTTTAAATGTATTTCTGTATCCAGTTTGCTAAAATTTTGTTGAGGATTTTAGTATCTATGTTCATTAGGGATATTGGCTTGTAATTTTCTTTCTTTGTTGTCTATTTACCTGTTTATGCAATTGGGATAATACTGGCCTCATAAAGAGAGTTTTTGAGGGCTCCCTCTTCTTGAATTTTTTGGAATTCAAGTTTGAAAAGGATAGGTGTTATTTCTTTGAATGTCTGGTAAAATTCACATATGAAACCATCTGGTTCAGGGCTTTTGTGTGTTGGCAGTTTTTTGATTACTGCTTCAATTTCACTAGCTGTTATCGGTCTATTCAGGTTTTCTGCTGCTTCCTGATTCAGTTTCGGAAGATTAGATGTTTATAGAGATTTATCCATTTCGTCCAGGCTCTCCAATTCTTGGCATATAGTTGTTCACAGTAATTTCTTTTTCTTTTTTTTATTTTTAAAGAATATCTTATTGATTATGCTATTACAGTTGTCCCGATTTTTTTCTCCCCTTTATACCCCTCTGCCCTGCACCCCCCATCCCACTGTATTCACCCCTTTAGTTCATGTCCATGGGTTGTACATCTGAGGTCTTTGGCTTCTCCCTTTCCTATACTAGTCTTAACTTTCCTCTGTCTATTTTGTGCCTACCAATTATGCTTCTTAGTCCCTGTACCTCTTTTTCCCCATTCTCCCCCACCCCCTCTCCACTGTTAACCTTCCATGTGATCTCCATATCTGTGATTCTGTTCCTGCTCTAGATGTTTGCTTAGTTTTGTTTTTCAGAGTCAGTTGTTGATAGTTGTGAATTTGTTCTCATTTTACTGTTCATAGTTTTTGATTTTCTTCTTTTTCTTAGATAAGTCCCTTGAACATTTCATATAATAAGGACTTGGCAATGAGGAACTCCTTAACTTGACCTTATCTGGGAAGCACTTTATGTGCCCTTCCATTCTAAATGATAGCTTTGCTGGATAGAGTCATCTTGGATGTAGCTCCTTGCCGTTCATTACTTTGAATACTTCTTTCCAGCCCCTTCTTTCCTGTAAGGTTTTTGAGAAATCAGCTGATAGTCTTATGGAAACTCCTTCATAGGTAACTGTCTCCTTTTCCACTGCTGCTTTTAAGATTCTGTCCTTATCTTTAATCTTGGGTAATGTAATTATGATATATCTTGGTGTGTTCCCCCTTGGGTCAAATTTCTTTGGGACTCTCTGAGCTTCCTGGACTTCCTTGAAGTCTGTTTCCTTGGCCGCCTCACCCACATAGTGCACTGCCTTGCTGCACATCCTCTCTGTCCCATCTGCCCGTCTCCACCCCTCCTACCAGTCTGGATGCATGTTTCTTTAACTCCTTGGTTGTCGGGCCTTCATGCAGTTTTGATTTTTTTGGCGGTCCTGGTTGTTTTCTGTTTTTAAAGTGGTTGTTATCCTTCTTTAGGTTGTGCAAGAAAGTGAAGCATTTCTACCTACACCTCCATCTTGGCTGGAACTCTCATAGTGATTTCTTATAATCCTTTGCATTTCTGTAGTATCTGTTGTTGCTTCTCTTTCACTTCCAATTTTATTTATTTCTGCCCTGTCTCTTTTCTTTTCTTGATGAGTCTGGTTAAAGGTTTGTTAATTTTATCTTTTCACAGAATCAACTCCTGGATTCGTTGATCTTTTGAATTGCTTTTTTTTCACTCTGTATGTCATTTACTTCTGCTCTGATCTTGATTATTTACTTCTTTCTACTCACACTGGACTTTTTCTGTTGTTGTTTTTCTAGTACTTTTAGGTCTTAGGGAAGGCTGTTTGAGATTTTTCCATCTTCTTTAAGTAGGCATGTAATGCTATGAAGTTACCCCTCAGTACCACTTTTGCTGTTTCCCATAGGTTTTGGGTTGTGTGTTCATTTTCATTTGTTTCCAGGAAGTTTTTGATATGTAACTTGATCTCACTGTTAAACCACTCATTATTTAATAATATGTTATTTAGCCTCCATATATTCAAATGTTTTTGAGTTTTTTCCTTGAGGTTGATTTCTAATTTCAAGCCATTGTGATTCAAGAAAAGACTTGATATGACTTTAGTTTTCTTGAATTTGTTAAGTCTTATTTTGTGTCCTACCATGTGGTCTGTCTTTGAGACTGCTTCATGTGCATTTGAGAAGAATGTATATTCTGCTTCTTGAGGATGAAATGTTCTGTAAATCTCAATTAAATCCCTTCGATCTAGTGTATTGTTTTAAGCTGCTATGTTCTTGTTGATTTTTTTGTCTGGAAGATCTGTTGATTGTTGACAGTGGGTGTTAAAATCAGCTACAATAACTATATTGCTCTCGATCTCTTTCTTAGAGTTTTCCAAGATTTTTTTTATATAATTAGGAGCTCCTAAATATATAAGGGTTATATCTCTTTTGGGACTGAGCCTTTAAGTATTATGTAGGGATTTTTTTTTTACTCTAGGTACAGCCTTTATTTTGAAGTCTATTTTCAAAATATAAAATATTCAGATAAAAGTATTACTATCCAAGCTTTTGTTTCACCTATATTTCTATGGAATATGTTTTTTCATGTCTTCACTTTCAACTTGTGTAAATCTTTTGTTCTGAGGTAGATCTTTTGTAGACAGCATATGCATGGCTCATGTTTTCTTATCCATTCAGGTACCCTATGTGTTTATTTTATTTTTTAAAATTATATTTTATTGTTTTGCTTTTACAATTGTCCTGATTTTTCACCCTTTGCCCACTCCCCATGACCTAGCACCCCCAACTCCCGCAGGCAATCCTGCCACCATTGTTCAGCTCCATGGCCCATGCATATAAGTCCTTTAGCTATTCCGTTTCCTGTACTGTCCTTTACATCCCCATGGCTATCCTGTAACTACCTATTTTTACTTTTTCATCCCCTCACCTCTTCACCCACCCCTCCATATCCCTGTCCCATCTGGCAACCATCAAAACACTCTCTGTATCCATGATTCTGTCTCTGTTCTTCTTGTTTGCTTTGTTTGATTTTCAGATTCAATTTTCAATAGGTTTGTATTTTTTGCTATTTTATTGTTCATAGTTTTGATTTTCTTTTTCTTAAATAAGTCCCTTTAACATTCCTTATGTTTTGAAATATTTCATGTGTTTCAAACATACTTTCATATATTTCAAAACATATGTTCATATGTTTTGGTGATGATGAGCTCCTTTACTTTTTTTCTTGTCTGGGAAGCTCTTTATTTGCTCGATTCTAAATGATACCGTTGTTGGGTAGAGCAGTCTTGACAGTAGGTTCCTGCTTTTCATGACTTTTAGTATTTCTTGCCAATCCCTTCTATCCTGAAAAGTTTCTTCTGTGAAATCAGCTGACAGTCTTATGGTAACCTCCCTGTAGGTAGCTAACTTCTTTTCTTTTCCTACTTTTAAGATTCTCTATCTTTAATCTTTAGCATTTTAATTATGATGTGTTAGAGTGTGCCTCTTTACATACATCTTCTTTGGGGCTCTCTATGCTTCCTGGACTTGTATGTCTATTTCCTTCACCAACTTAGGGAATTTTTCTTTCATTATTTTTTCAAATTGATTTTCAATGTCTTGCTCTTTCTCTTTTCCTTCTGGCACCCATATGATACGAATGTTGGACCTCTTGAAGTTGTCCCAGAGGCTGCTTATACTATCCTCATTTTTTAAAAATTATTTTTTCTTCCTGTTGTTCTGATTGAGTGCTTTTTACTTCTTTTAGTTCCATATAATTGATTTGATTCTTGGCTTCGTCCACTGTCCTGTTATTTCCCTGTAAATTGTTCTTTATTTCAGTTAGTGTATCCTTTGTTTCTGACTGGATCTTTTTTATGCTTTTAATATCCACACTGAGTTCCTTGAGCATCTTAATAACCAATGTTTTGAACACTGTATCTGATAGATTACTTATCTCCATTTCACTTAGCTCTTTTTCTGGAATTTTGATCTGTTCTTTCACTTGGGCCATGTTTCTTTGTCTCCTTGTTTTGGCAGCCTTCTTGAGTTTGACTCTCTGTATTAGGTAGACCTGCTTTGACTCTGAGTCTTGGTAGCATGACCTAATATAGTAGGCGTCCTGTAGGGTCCAGTGGCACACCCTCCCCTATCACCCAAGCTGGGTACTTGAGGTGTGCCCTTTGTGTGGTCTGAGTAGTCCTCCTTGTTGAGCCTTGGTTGCTGTTGGTGCGTCAAAGGGAGGGATTTACTCAGGCCAGTCAGCTGCAAAGATTGGCTGTGACCACTTACTACCAACCTCTGCCCTCTGTGGAGGATTAGCTGTGTAGGGATAGGGTGGTGTTGCTTTTATGCGGCCTATAGCTGTCCACTGGGTGTGCTAGCTTTGGTGTTTCCCAGGTGGTATAGTCCAAGATCAGCCCCTTCCTGTGTTTTTGCCCGGGGCCATGCTCCCTGAGCTATAAAGCAATCTGAGATGGCTGCTACTTGTGCTGGACTTGGAGATTCCCAGGCAAAGCCAAGCTGTGAATTTAGGCTGGCTGCTGCTAGTGCCAGTCCTGGGGCTCTATGAGGCCAGCTATTGCTTATTTGCTAGGATTTAGGAAGCTGTTAACTGTGAGTCAAGACCAGCTGTTCATAAGGAAAAGCAGCTTGGGTGGACCCATAAGTTGTGTGAGTTGGAGTCTCTGGGGATCTCCAAGGTAGGTCAAACAGTGTTAGCCAGGTTGATGGAGTCTCAGATACGGCACTGACTTATCGGCTCTGTGGAGGAGGGTTTAAAAACGGGGCAGTGGCCTCTGCAGACCTTGATGGCAGATACTTGAGTTTCTCCCTGTATACCACTGGTGCCTTTCAAGCTGCTCCCAGTGCTGGAGCTCAGGGGCAATGAGTCTGAGTAGGTGAGTCCATGTGTGGGTTCTTTAAGAGGAACTGCTAGGGCCTCCAGCAGTTTCTTCCACTGACTGGTTTTTGCAGCCAGAAGTTGTGGGAACTTATTTTCCTGGCACTGGAGCCCTGGGGTGGGGAGGCTGGTGTGGTGCTTGGGACTCCGCATCTCGAGTTATCCCTCCCGAATGTTAATCACCTCACGTGGGTGAGGGACCAGCCTGTTCCATGTCTCCACCCCTCCTGTCAGTCTGGATGGGAGTGGTTTCTTTAATTATGTAATTGTCAGACTTCCACTTAACTCGATTTCTGCTGGTTCTGAATGACGGTTGTTCAATATTTTAGTTGTAATTTTGATGTGGTTGTGTGAAGAGGTGAGCTATGTCTGCCTATGTCACCATCTGGACCGGAAGCCTGTAATAACTTTTTAAGTACTGACCCGGTACAAATGAGACACACATTTAGAATTCCCAATACTTGCTAGGGAATCTTTATTTAAACAATAAACACATTTGTGGTTAACACTACTTTATCAATGAACCTTCTGAAAGCATATTATAAGAGAAACAGCTTAAAAATACCACTGCTTCTCCACAAATGAGACACAAGTCACAGCACATGGGCTTGCGTGATGCTGGATCCAGATGCGTCACTCCACTTTCAGAGCAGTAGATCTGCACAGGACGCACACACACCCACCTCACTCTTCTCCAGCTTGTTACAATAAACATTTTAAGTTTTCTTAGCAAACTTGGGGACAAACTTATAGCCCTCAAGTCCCATAGTCTGTCAGTTTCTGCTGGGTGTAAATATAATACTTCAGGTGGGACACATGTACAGGTAAACCTCACACACTCACAGTGCCTGGTTTCAAACAAGGCTTTTCTACCTTGGGAAAGCGCAGGGGCCTACTATCTTTCCTCTTGGGGCTGACCTGCCTCTTTCAGAAACCTCACTGCACTCCAGATGAGACATTAAGGATTTCAGACCTCCTGATGGCTGTCACTACTGAGTCTAGCATGCCTCCAATGATCACAGGTCCTGATGCATACTGCCGCTGGGGGCACTAAAGGTGCATCCTGGAGAAGCTGTGTTACCTGGGCTGGAGCCCTGCTTGTCCCCCTGGCCTTTGCCTGTCTCCACACTTCACACATCAGGTCAGCACATGGTGACCTTGGCTTCCTTTCAGGCACCCCTGGTGGCTGCAGGGCCTTCCTGGGGGGTTGATCAAGGTGAGGCTAAGCAGGGTTGGGTTGCAGGTGGATGTTGTGCACTTATGACAAAGAAAAGACCCTCAAAAATAAAGAGAAACAAAAACTAGAAAGAACATTCTTTGTTTAAGAATATTTAGTTTTAAAAGGTAGAGTAAATCAAATAAATATATTTCTTAAAATATAATTTTCTGACTGATGTCCCTTAATCCCATGTGTACACTATTTTCTGACAGCAGATTTTCAAAAGGCAATCAATAAGCAGACAATTTAGGTCATTTGAAAATAATATGAGGAGAAGAAGGAAGCCAAAGGAAAAGGTACCAGGGTTCAACTGAAGGGCTAGCCCGTTCTACCCCAAGAGCTTTGTGAGAACTGGTAGAAAGGGGCTTGAGCTATTGGAAGCATTCCCTGTCAATTCACAACATGACAGGGGTAAAAAGGTAAAAGGCCTCTGGACTGTAAAAATGTTTCTCATAATTGAGTGGAGAAGTGTGGCATCCCTTCTTCCAAAGAAATTTAAAGCAAACTTTAATTGTGTCCAGATTCATTGGTTGATGTCTCTGCTATTCAAATTTCAAGTTTTTTTCCCTAGCTAAAAGATGTAAAGTAGTTTATTGTGCAACACAGTTGGTGAGAAACTGACATATATTATTAATAAAATATTTATAATAGTTTGAAAAAATAAAATAGTATGAGGACATTCTTTTTAAAGATTACATTAAGATTCTCAGTATTTACATACACGTCCTATGGTGGCATGGCTATGAAAATAAAATAAAATAAAAACCAAAGGTGCAGATAAAGTTTCACTTCTGTGGAGAGGTGAACCTCATACTGGGTCCCACAGGGAAGTGAGTGAGTGGACCTGTGGCTAGGTTTCCCAGCTCCCGCTGCTGCAGAGCAGCGTATACATCATTTGTGAGGTTTCGCCTCCTGCAAATGGCCCTCAGAGGCCTTCTAACACTGTTACTGAAAGCTCAGGTAAGATATTAAGATTGGTTACTTCGCGAGGAAGCTGGTTGTGACCTCCAATTGGCTCTGTTATTTTACTCCTTGTTAAAGGCAGATACAAAGCTTAAATTCCATCACTGCAGGAAACAGAGCTCAGTCAGATATATAACCTTGTGAGGGACTGTCCAGGCAATTACACACACTCAGGGTAGGGATACTCAGTGATCACTTTTCTCAGCCCCTCTCTGGATACCCTTCTGGGACCAGGTGGCTTTGTGTCTCTTCCAGGGTTGTCATTGTCACCTATGGAAGTGGAGCTGGTGACAATTTAAATGGAAAAGCAGTTTGGGTGGGCGCATAAGTTGTGTGGAGCGGAGTCTGGGGATCTCCAGCGTAGGTCAAACAGTGTTAGCCAGATTGATGGAGGCTCAGATATGGTACCAGTTTGCCAGCTCTGTGGGAGGAGGATTTGGAAAAGGGGCAATGGCCTCTGCTCACCTTGATGCCAGGCACTTGAGTTTCTCCCCGTATATCACTGGTGCCTTTCAGGCTCCAGGCTGGAACTCAGAGGGATGAGTCTGAATAGGTAAGTCCATATGTGGGCTGTTCAAGAGGAAGTAGGGGCTCCAGCAGTTTCTTCCACTGACTCAATCCCTGCTGGTTTTTGCAGCCGGAAATTGTGGGGACTTATCTTCCTGGTACTGGAGCCATGGGCTGGAGTCCTGGGAGTGGGGAGTAGTGGGACTCCTTGTTCCCGATATATGCCTCCTGAATTTTTATCTACCACATATGGGTGAGGGACCAGCCCATTCTGCATCTGTACCCCTCCTACCAGTCCGGATGGGTGTCGTTTCTTTAATCCTGTAGTTTCAGACTTCCATTCCACTTGATTTCTGATGGTTCTGAGTGATGGTTATTTTATATTTTAGTTGTAATTATGATGTGGTTGTGTGAAGAGGTGAGCCGTATCTACCCATGCTGCCATCTTAACCGGCAGTCTACCCTACGTATTTTGATTGGAGCATTTAATCTATTTACATTTAAGGTTATTATTAATAGATACTTATTCATTGCTATTTTTTTCCTTTGTACCTGTTCCTTTCTCTCTATATTTCTTTTTTTTAAAGCAGTCCCTTTAGCATCTGTTGCACTGCTGTTTTGCTGGAAATGTACTCCTTTAGCCATTTTTTGGGGGGGTCTGGGAAGCTCTTTATTTCACCTTTCATTTTAAATGGGGATGTCCAAACTGTGGCTTGTGGGCTACATGAGGCCCAGGATGGCTATGAATGCATCCCAACACAAAACTGTAAATTTACTTAAAACATTATTTAGTTTTATTACTACGTTTTATTACTTATATATGTACATTTTCTATATTTGTGATCACAAACTTGGGATCTGCTGGATGATTTTAAGTGATTATTGAAGGGCTGCTGCATAATTAGGGTTGTTTATTACGTGAGGACTTTTTTGCTTATCTGTGGTGGTAGATTCATGAAAACTATGCACGTACCTTTTTTTGCTCATCAGTTTTCATTAGTGTTTGTGTATTTTATGTGTGGCCCAAGACAACTCTTCTTCTAGTGTGGCCCAGAGACATCAAAATGTTAGACATCCCTGATTTTAAATGAGAGCCTTTGTGGACAGAGTAGTCTTGGTCGCAGGTCCTTGCTTTTCATTACTTGGAATATTTCATGCCAGTCGCTTCTGGTCTGTACCGTTTCTGTGGAGAAATCAGCCAACTGCCTATCAGAGCTGCCACATAGGTATCTAACTGTGTGTCTCTCTTGCTGCCTTTAAGATTCTCTTTGTCTTTAAACTTTGCCATTTTAATTGTGATTATGTATTGGTGTGGACCTTTTTGGATTACTCTTTATTAGGACTCTCTGGCTTCCTGAATTGTGTGACTCTCCCTCACTAAATTAGAGAAGTTTTCTCCCATTATTTCTTGAAACGGAGTTCTACCCCTAGTTCCTTTTCCTCTCCTTCTGGTATCCCTATGATGCAAATAGTGTTACTTTTCATTTATTTCAAAACTCTCTTAGACTGTCCTTGTTTTTTTAAAGTTTTTTTCCATGTTGTTGCTCTGCCCTGGTTTTTTTCTGCTTTGTCTTCCAAATTGCCAATTTGATCCTCTGCTTTGTCTAGCCTGCTTTTAATTTCTTCTTGTGTATTCTTTATTTCAGATATTGCGTTCGTCATTTCTAACTGAGTCTTAGTCATAGCTGCTGTGTCCTTTTTCATGCTGGTGTAGTTCTCATTAAGTTCCTTGAGCATCTTTATAGCCATTACTTTGAATTGAGTAGAGAAGTGTGGTAATTTGCTTGCCTCGATTTCATTGAGCCGTTTCTCTGAGGATTCCTCCTTTTCTTTCATTTGGATGTTGTTTCTTTGTCTTTCTATTTTAATTGTCTCTTTTTGTTTGTTTCTTTGTATTAGGTAGACCTGCTTTGACTCCTTGTCTTGTGGGGTAACCTTATGTGGTAGGAGCCCTTTGGGACCCAGTGGTGCAGGCTCCTTGATCTCCTGATCTGGTTGCTCTAGGACAGCCCTTTGTGTGGGTTATGTAGGCCCTCCAGTTGTATTTGGGTCCTGAAATTTGTTGATTTGTTTTTTGTTGGGCTCTCTCCAGCTGGCTGACTGAGAGGCTCATCCCCCACCACGTCTTGTATGCTGTTGTACAGGTGCTGGCAGAACAAAGTAAAGCAACAAAAAATGAAACCAAAACAAGCAAACCCCCCAACAACAGCAATATCAACCTCAAAAGATCAGAAAATAATAAAAGTGGAAAGAGAAATGGAATGTTAGGGGAAAGGGAGGGAAAAAAGAAAAAGCATAAGAGAAGATCAAAGGACAGAAAGGTGATTATGGAAGGAGAAAAGGGAAGAGAGCTAATACGAATAATGAATTGAAAGAGGAAAACAGGAAAAAGGGATAAATAAACAGAAGAATAACAAAAATAAGAAAAGGAAAGGAGAAGGGAACAATGAGGTAATCAAAGGTAAGAGTAATATAAGACAAATGAAAGAAATAGAGCAATAAAAATAGAAGAAAAAGAAAAACAAAAAATTCTATGAAAAAGAAAAAATGTTGAAAAGAATGAAAAAGAAAGTAGAATTTTTCTCAGCAGAACCTGTGCTTGCCTGCAGTCTTCTCCGTTTAGATAAGGCTTTGATGTTGTTTGAGGCTGGTGTAAACCTGTGTCAGGTGCTGTCCACATCCAGCCCTTGGCAGCCTGTTTAAAGCTACAGGTAATCCAGAGGTTGTGACTGAGTACTCTGGGCTCGGCTGCTGCCAGAATGGGCCCAGCTGCTCTGCAAAGCTGGGTTTTATCAGCACTGGGTCCAGGGGTGTTTCAGCAAATGTTCCAAGTCACTGCAGGATCTGCCTTTGCCTGTCTGCCCACTGGCCTGCTGGCCTGCTGTCAGTCTTAGACTAGTCAGAGACCTGACTGTTTCTGAGAATACTTCTGGGTGTGGGGGGTAGAATGGGGGAGATGGGACTTCCACTGTGTTCTGTCTTTGGATACGGCTCTGATGTTGTCTGAGGCTGGTGTAAGCCGATGTCAGGTGCTGACCACGTCTAGCATTTGGCAGCTTGTTTGAAGCTACAAGTGATCCTCAGTTTGTGGCTGGTTCCTCTGGGCTTGGCTGTGCCCAGGTTGGGCCAAGCTGCTCTGTAAAGCTGGGTTTTATTAGCACTGGGTCCAGGGGCGTGTCAGCAAATGACGCAAGTCACAGCAGGATCTGCCTCTGCCTGTCAACCTGTTGTCAATTTTAGACTAGTCACAAGTGAGACTGTATCTGAAAGGGTTTCTGGTGGAATCGGGAGGTGGGGGGTGAGGGGATGGGACTGGTTGCTGGATGCTACATGATCTGCTGATCCCAGCATTGGTGCTCTGTTCTTGGGAACCTGGTTTGTGGTCCTGGCTTCTCTCCTTTCAAGGGGTAGCTCCCACAGACACGCCACTGCCTCTGCCCACTGCCCTTGTGAATGGAGCAAACCCCTTTAATGACCTCACCCTTCCTCTGGTTGTGGTGTTTTTCTTTTCCATCCTTGGTTAAAAATCTCTTTTTCGTGTAGTCTTAGGTTTATTTCAAGTGCCCAGTCCTCTCTACTTTTATTTACAATTTGGTTCAGGGAGCAGGTGTGCTATATATCCTCTTACTCCATCTCCATCTTGTGCCTCACCCTCCCCTTTTGAAGTCCTTTTTAAAAAAAAATTATTTATTTTTAGAGAGAGGGGAAGGGAGGGAGAATGAGAGGGAGAGAGATAACTATGTAAGAGAGAAACATCGATTGGTTGCCTCTTGAATGCTCCCCAAGCAGGAACTGAACCTGTATCCCAGATATGTGCCCTGACCAGGAACTGAATCGATGACCTTTCGCATTGTGGGCCAATGCCCAGCCAACTGGGCCACACTGGTCAGGGATAGACAGGTCCTTCCTTCCTTCCTTCCTTCCTTCCTTCCTTCCTTCCTTCCTTCCTTCCTTCCTTCCTTCCTTCCTTCCTTCCTTCCTTTTCTTTTTTCTTTTCTCTTTCTTTCTTCCTTTCCTTTCCGTTTTCTTCTTCTTAATTTTATCATATATTTTTAGAGAGAGGAGAAGGGAGGGTGGAAGGGAGGGAAAGAAACATTGATATGAGAGAGAAACATCAGTCAGTTACCCCTTATACAGACCTGGACCAGGGACTGAACCCGAAACCCAAGGCTGGACAGATTATTTCTAACCTGCCCCTCTCCCACACCTCACTCCCCCACCCCAGTCTCACTGTCCCCTAGGAAATTTCAGTTGGTTCTAAATCCTTAAAACATTCTGACTGCTCCTGTACTCACTCTTATCTGGAACAACACAAAAACCTGTTATATAAACTCGTTTTTGCAATTACTGGGGACATAGGCCTCAGGTTTACACATGCAGGTTAGCCTTATAAAATTGTACCGCATTTATTCAGTTTTCTGTCAGGCTCACTCTCCCCTTGTTGGGAAATCTGCTGGATCTCTCGTTCACAGAGGCGGTGTACATCTTTGGGCCAGCCTTCCAGATTTCAGAACCTTTAGCCTTTGCTCTAAAGTTCTCCTTGGTCCTACAGTCATTGTTTTGTGGCACTTCCAAAAGAGGGGATGGAGTGGGGTAAAAGGAACTAGCTTTTTTTAAACTTTGCATCCCTAGTCATTTCATTCAAGGGTGTGGCTTTGCTCATGTGCTTTTTCTATTTAGATAAAATTGGTTTGACTTTTTCAGTTTTGAGCAGAGATAGCAAAAGGACTGTTAGTAAGAGAGAAGCCCTAAGTCATATTGGTTGCCTGAAGAAACCTGTTCTTAATACCAGTGGCAGCCACCCTCATTGCAAAATAAGCCTTGCCTCCCAAGTTTTCTGAAAGCCTTGAGGCAGCACATGAAGTGGAAAGGCAGTGGAAGGAAGGCCAGGGTTAGAACCCAAGGGAATCAGGTAAAAACTTGGCTTTGCTACATATGGCCTTGGACATGTAACATCACTGCTTTTATTTACTTATTTATGTTTTACCCTCACCTGAAGACATTTTTCATTGCTTTTAAAAAATAAAATTTGTTTATTTGTTAGAGAGAGGAGGGGGAAGGGAGAAAAAGAGGGAAAGAAACATCGATGTGCAAGAGAAACATTGATTGGTTGCCTCTTGCATGGCCCCAGTAGGGGACTTGGCCTGCAACCTAGGCATGTGCCCTGACCAGGTATCGAACTGATGACCTTTTGGTTTGCAGGCCAGCGCTCAAGTCACTGAGATACACTAGCCAGGGCTCATTGCTTTTTAGAGAGAGAGGAAGGGAGAGAGAGAAACATCATGTGAAAGAGAAACATCAGTTGATTGCCCAGACCAGGGATTGAATCTGCAAACTAGGTGTATACCCTGATCTGGAATTGAACCCACAACCTTTTGATTACAGGACAATGCTCCAACCAACTGAACCACACCAGCCCGGGTATGATGTGACTACTCTTATTTATTTTTTAAAAATTTTCACCCGAGGATATGTTTATTGATTTTTGAGAGAGGGGAAGGGAGGGAGAGAAGCATCAATGTGAGAGAGAAACATCAATTGGCTGCATCCCGCACATGCCCCAATCAGGGATCAAACGCACAACCTAGATATGTGCCCTGACTGGGAATTGAACCCGCAGCCTTTGCTCCCGTCAAGTTACCTGGCCAGAGCATACGTCATTGCTTTTAATCTGCTTCACTACACACCCTCTAGCCTTAAGGACCTGATGTGTAGCAAATCATAAATAGATGGGAACTGATGCTTGTGTGGAAATCCCCTGATAGAGATGGAGACAGGAAGTATGGGGCTTCCCAACTGGTCTTTGTACAAGGTACTGCACTGATCTCATACTCTGTCAGTGAAATGAAGAAGAGAATTGTTGTCTTACCTAATTATATAGAGTTTTCTGTGTAAGAAAAGGCAAAGACCTGAACCCTGTGGCAGATATGTGCAAAGATTCCACAAGTCATAGAAGACCTTTAGCACCTTACCAGGTACCCATCACAGCTCAAGGTGTCAACCTGTCTGTCTCCTTTCCTCACTTTCATCTCTTTGTTTCTTTAATCTGCACCATAGGATATGTTTTTATTGGTTTTAGAGAGAGAGGAAGGGAGAGAGTGAGAGACATCAGTGTGAGAGAAACATTGACCAGTTGCCACCCTCCTGCATCCCAACAGGGGATTGAACCTGCAACCCATGTATGTACCCTGATCAGGAATAGAATCCGTAACCTGCTGGTGTATGGGACGATGCTCCAACCAACTGAGCCATCCAGTTTAAGCTCATCTCTTTTGTCTTTAAGCCCTTTCAGGTTTTCTTTATCATCCACTGACCTTCATGTAGTGCTAGGCCTGTGGTAGGCCTTTGCTAAGTCCTGATGCTGAATGGTTTTCTTTCAATGCTTTGGAATTGGAAATCAGAGTTGAGTAGTGATAGTATAACCCTTGCTCCCACATGTACCAAATCTTCTGTTTACAATGTCGTTCTCATTCATTGGTCAACTTGATCCTCTCAGTGGCCCTGTGAGAGAGACCCCCCCCATCTTTCAGAGGGGGAAATGAAGGTCTGTGTTTGGCAAGTCTGAAACACAACCTAGTCTTCCAACTCCTAGTCGGGTGCTTTTTCCTCATTGCAGTATTACGCCTTCTACCATACCACTACCAACACATGCACACTCATACATACACACATGCATGAAAAGGTTTGGAACCACTTTAATATGCAGGCCATCATATATCACTTACATTTTACATTTTGATTAGGAGAATCACATGAACATCCTAATGCTAGGTGCTCATTAAACAAATCTTTATTAATTCAGATTAATTGGGAGAAATGATGCATATGGTTAGTGCAAACAAAAGAAAAAGCCCATTATCTAGAACAGCTTATGACCTGCTGCTTTTCTCAACATGTAGCAACAGAAACTGAGCCAAGTGCTGTTTGATAGAGGGCCTCTCTAACCCACTTTGATGAATTAATAAATAAGGACTGTTTTTCATTAATAACCCCTATCTCTGTGCAGTTACAAATACATCCTCCTATAATCTAACTTGCACTACTTTGCCTTGTAGATCTCCCTTTCCTCGATTAGAAAAGGGCAAATTTAATCCTGGGTGAGGTGTGTGAACATCATCAACTCATAGAGGTTTTCGCACGTGTTCATGAATGATTGAGGTGAGACCATCCAAACTATGAAGTGTGACTAAAAAGTAATATGGCTGACTTTTAAAAAAATAACAACCTAGAACTTAAATGTGCAAATAGGTGCTATCCCTTTCAAAGTAGTCTTCTTGAGAGATTGTATACATATTTCCCAAATATTTAATCAGTTGTGAAGATCCCTACTCAAAATCTTCAGAACCTACAGCTCTTTATTTTGGCAGGTCTTTCAGGGGTGGATAATAGGCTACTTGAGCCTATCACAGCGTTAGCAGGTCCGAAATGAGTTCCGATTATAAATTACAATTCTGGTTTGCCATATGCCTGGTGGACTTGCCCAAGGACCCTGAGGGCAATTGCGGTATCTTTTGGGTAGTGACAGGTTGTTGGTGTAAGTGTGCTGTCTCCCGAGGTGACTACTTTTTAAGTGGGCAAGGTTCACCTTTATTTGAGAGGACTAAAAAGTTGGTCTTCCCTCCTAGCTGATAGTGGGTCATTCTTTCTCCCTGAATCAGTTATCTTGTCTGTGACATGATGTTTGGAGTATGCTATCTTGGAAGGATTCAACTTTCACTGAAAAAAATTCCTTGTTATTTTAAGCCAGGTAATCCCTGCCATTTTTATGCCTAAGAAGTATAAAAATCAGATATTTTTAAAATTAAAATATTGTATTTACATTTTCCAATAGAAACTTTGAAGTTTTTATTTTTTTTTGGTTTTGGTTTAAATATCCTCTTGAGTTTTAACTCTGTAATGGGTACACATATACTTAATGATTTCATGATGAAAAAATGGATCATAGTTATCCAAATAAACTTCAATTTGCTAGGTGTGAATTGTTACTGTTTGTCATGTTTACATTATAAATGAAACATGGAGAAAATCAATTTTATTATTGAAATCACAAAGGTAAGTAACTCAATATAAACTCTGACTCTACAGTTTCCTTTGGGTTATTTTCTCCAGAATAAACCCTTGACAAGTATTGACTGAATGAATGAGCAAGTGAGCAAGAGTAAAGGAAAAGCCGCATCTGAGCAGGAAAAAGTGTTAGTGGATCTGGAAGCTCTGCTTAAAGAGTGGGGTTCATGCAAGAACTGCAGATCATCTGGGCACAGAATAAGAAATGAATGTGAGCTGTAAAAGGGAGACCTCATGGGAACTCAGGGGTTTACCTGCCACTGGCAAGGAGAGTGGTAATGGATGGAAGGCCCTGGTATGTTATGATACTTTGGAGCAGTTTGTTCTGCATGTGTATACATGTATGTGTACATCAACAGATTATTATTTTGCCTTATATAAGTCGACCTTACCTGATTATCTTGTTTAATGTAGCACTACAAGTGCTACCTTACCAAGTCCTTTAAAAACTTATATTGAGATGCAATCCAGATACCATAAATTTCTCTATTTAATGTATACAGTTCAGTGCTTTTGTTTGTTTGTTTGTTTTGTTTTATATACTCACAGAGTTGTGCAATCATCCCCACAATTTCAGGATATTTCCACAGCCCCCAAAGGACCCTGTACCCATTAGCAGTCACTCACATTCTATTCTCTCCCTAGACCCTGGCAACCACTTTTCTACTTTTTGTCTCTAAAATCCTGTTCTGGACATTATGTATAAACTGAACCATACAATATTATGGATTTTCTTGTGTCTTTCTTCAAATATGTTTTTAAGGTCCGAGTTACTTTTTATCCCTTTCTTGCTCTGCTTTGTTTTTCCTTCCGAGCATACCACTCTAAGTCACGCTTGCTTCTTTGCTCCCAGGCCCAGGAGTGAGTATGAATGCTGTGCGCCTGCACCTAACACTGTGCCTTCCCTGTTTATTAATGAATGAGTGAAGCCTCTGCCCTCACTGTTCAGTGACTGACCTTTTTTTGCATAACAAAGTACATTTTAGCTTTTGTAGGATTGATGGGTTGTCTCTTTTCCATGTCACCCTCTAGCAATATATACCCAAATATATACTTATCTTGTTAAGTTTTAATATTTTATTTTTTATTTTATTTTTGATTTTTAGAGAGAAAGGAAGGGAGGGAGAAAGAGAGGGCAAGAAACATTGATGTGTGAGAGAAACATCAATTAGTTACCTTCCTTACGTGCCCCAGGGGACTGAACCTGCAACTCAAGCATGTGTCCCAACCAGGAATCGAACCAGAGACCTTTTGGTTTGAGGGACAGTACCCAACCAACTAAGCCGTTGTGGCCAGTGTTTATCTTGTTAAATTTTAAATGCATATACATACTTACATTTTCCTATCTACAGTCTAGAATTAGTATCTATTTCTTTGACCTAAAGAAGACAAGAAACCTGGCACACTTTGCCTCCTTCCTCATTGCCTCTACACCCATAACTCCCACATTGAAATCATGTAGGATTTGAATTCTAGTCATTGTTAATTTTTTTTGATATTTTGTGTCAACAGTTGCTTAGACTTAATTCTAAGTTTTATTTATTGTTGGTTTACTGTTCTATATTTCTTTATTCATTTTCATTTTGTCTGAATTGTTCCTCAGGTGTTTCTTACGGAATGTCTGTGATAAACTTTTTTGTCTGTGATCAGTTAAGTAACCACATATCTAAACTTAACTCTATCCCTCCCCCAACTTAAATGTTAGCTTGGTTAGATAGAAATCTACTTATAAAATAATTTCCTCAGAACTGTGAAGATACTGCACTATCTTAAAACACCCAGTGCCGCTCTTGAGAACTCTGAGTCAAGCTGAGTAATTGTTTGCTTGTATTCAACTGAGTTTGTCTTTTTTGTAAATACTTGTTTCTTAACAAAATGATTTCTGATATTCTGAAGCCTTACCATTAGTGTGTCTAGGTTGTGGGATATTTTTCATTCACCCTGCTCTGAACTCAGTAGTTATAATCATTAAGAAAATTCCTATGTTTTAAAAGCTCTAAGGAATTTTATTTCTTCGATTAGCTCTTTTTTTTGTCATTCTCTCTGTTCTCTCCTCTGGAGATTGCACAGGACAGAAGGTGAAGCTTAGGTTCTGTCCTCCAGATCTCTTACCTTTTCCTCAGTCTTGAAGCTATTCTGTTGTGCTGTGTTCTGGATAATGCTGGCCTCCACCTTCCAGCTCACCGATTTACTTTTAAGTCATACCTCTTATTATATTCATTTTCTTTTTTGATTCTTTTATTTATTTTTAATTTTTATTTATTATTGTTCGGTAACAGCTGTCCCGCCTTTTCTCCCCAGCTCACCCCAAACCTGTCCCCCCTCACTCCCACAGTCAAACGCCCCCTATTGTCCATGCCCATGAGTCCTCTATTTGTGTCTCTTTGCTTGTCCCTTCCCGTTCTTGGCCCCGTTATTGCCCTTCTCCGTCCTCTCTGGTCACTGTCAGTTTGTTCTTTATTTCCAAGTCTCCGGTTCTATTTCACTCATTTGTTTTGTTGATTAGGTTCCACTTATAGGTGATATCATACGGTATTTGTCTTTCACTGCCTGGCTTATTTCACTTAGCATAATGCTCTCCCATTCTGTCTATGCTGTCATGAAAGGTAGGAGTTCTTTCTTTCTTTCTGCTTCATAGCATTCTGTTGTGTAAATGTACCATAGCTTTTTGATCCACTCGTTTACTAAAGGGCACTTAGGCTGTTTCCAGCACTCGGCTATTGTAAATAACACTGCTATGAACATTAGGGTGCATAGGTTCTTTTGAATTGGTGATTCAGTTTTCTTAGGGTATAGTCCCAGAGGTGAGATCACTGGATTGAAAGGCAGTTTGATGTTTAGTTTTCTGAGGAAATTCCATAGTGTTTTCCACAGTGGCTGCATTCCCACCAACAGTGCACAGGGTTCCCTTTTATCCACAACCTCGACAACACTTGTTATTTGTTGATTAATGATGGCCATCCTGATTGGTGTGAAGTGGTATCTCATTGTGGTTTTAATTTGCATCTCTCTAATGCTAGTGATGTTTAGAATTTTTTCATGTGTCTGTGGGCTCTCTCTATGTCCTCCTTGGAGAAGTATCTGTTCAGGTCCTCTGCTCATTTTTTAATTGGATTGCTTGTCCTCCTAGTGTGGAGTTGTATGAGTTTTTTATATATTTTGGAAATCAAACCCTTGTCCGAGGTATCATTGGTAAATATGTTTTCCCATATGGTTAGTTCCCTTTCCATTTTGCTGCTATTTTTTCAGCTGTGCAGAAGCTTTTTATTTTGTTTATTTTTATTTTGTTAAGAAACACCTGAGGAACAATTCAGACAAAATGAAAATGAATAAAGAAATATAGAACGGTAAACCAACAATAAAAGTCCCATTTGTTTATTCTTTCCTTTATGTCCCATGCCTAGGGGATGTATCAGTTAAAATATTACTGCATGGAATATCTGAAATTTTCCTGCCTGTGTTTTCATCTAGGACCTTTTATGGTGTCACAACTTATATTGAAGTCTTGAGTTTATTTTGGTATATGGTATAAGTTGGTTGTCGAGTTTCATTTTTTTGCACATATTTGTCCAGATCTCCCAACACCATTTATTGAAGAGGCTATTTTTACTCCATTTTATGTTCCTTCCCCCATAGTCAAATGCAAATGGACCATATTGATATAGGTTTATTTCTGGACCCTCTATTCCTTACCATTGATCTATGTGTCTGTTCTTACTATGTGTCTGTCTGACAGTACCAGAGTGTTTTGATTACAAGTGACCTTGTAATATAATGTGATTTCAGGTATTGTGAGCCCTCCTGCTTTGTTCTTCTTTCTCAAAATTCCTGCAGCTATTCGGGGTCATTTATGGTTCCATATAAATTTTTGGTTCGATATCTGTGAAATATGTCATTGGTATTTTGATAGGGATTGCGTTGAATCTGTAGGTTGCTTTGAGTCCTATGGACATTTTTATGATGTCATTTCTACCAATCCATGAACATGATATATGCTTCCATTTATTTGTCTCTTCCTTAATTTCTTTCTTTAGTGTTGTGTAGTTTTCTGAGTACAGGTCCTTTACCTCCTTGGTTAGGTTTATTCCTAGAGAATTTGTTTTTCTTGTTGCTATAGTAAGTGAGATTTTTTTCCTAATTTTTATTTCAGATGTTTTGTTGTTGGTGTACAAAAATGCCTTTGATTTCTGAATGTTGACTTCGAGTCCTGCCATTTTGCCAGATTCATTTATTAGTTCAAGTTGTGTTTTGGTGGAGTCTTGTAGGGTTTTCTATGTACACTGTCATGTCATCTGCAAACCGTGACAGTCTTACTCCCTCATTTCCAATTAGAATGCATTTTATTTCTTTTTCTTGTCTGGTTGCTGTGGCTAGAACTTCCTTGTCTTGTTCCTGGTCTTAGTGGGAAAGCTTTTAGTTTTTGCCCATTGAATATGATGTTGGCTGTGGGTTTCTTGTATATGGCCTTCATTATGTTGAGGTATGCGCCCTCTATTCCCACTTTGCTGAGTGTCTTTATCAGAAATGGGTACTGTACTTTATCAAATGCTTTTTCAGCATCTATTGATATGATCATATGGTTTTTGTCTTTTGTGTTGTTTATGTGGTATATTATATTTATTGATTTGCATTATATGTATTGTACCAGCCTTGCATCCCTGGGATGAATCCACTAATCATGGTGTGTGATATTTTTAATGTATTGCTGGACCCAATCTACCAATATTTTATTGAGGATTTTAGTGTCTTTGTTCATCAGTGATACTGGCCTGTATCTTTCTTTCCCCCAAAGTTTTCTTTCTTTGTTGTGTCTTTATCTGGTTTTGGGATTAGAATGATGCTGGCCTCATAAAAAGACTTTGGGGGTCTTCCGTCTTCTTGGCTTTTTTGGAATAGATTGAGAACAATCAGTTAGATCTTCCCTAAATGTTTGGTAAAATTCTTCTGTGAAGCTATTTGGCCAAGGGCTTTTGTGTGCTTGGAGTTTTTTGATTAATGCTTCAATTCCACTAGCTGATACTAGCCCATCCTGGCTTTCTGCTTCTTCTTGACTCAGTTTTGGAGGAGTATATGTTTCTAGAAAGTTGTCCATTTCTCCTAGGTTTTCAAATTTCTTGCCATATTGTTGTTCGTAGTAACGTCTTAACAATCCTTTGTATTTCTGTGGTATCAGTTGTAATCTCTCCTCTTTCATTTCTGATTTTATTTATTTGGGTCCTCTCTCTCTCTCTCTCTCTCTTTTTTTTTTTTTTTTGATGAGTCTGCTTAAAGGCTTGTCAATTTTGTGTATCTTTTCAAAGAACTAACTCCTGGATTTATTGATCCTTTGGATTGTTCTTTTAGTCTCTTTGTCATTTAATTCTGCTCTCATCTTGGTTATTTCCTTCCTTCAGCTCACTCTGGGTTTTGTTTTTTGTTGCTCCTCTAGTTTTTCTAGATGTAGGTTAGGTCGTTTATTTGAAATTTTTCCTTCTTTTTTTTAGGTAGGCCTGTATCGCTATGAACTTCCCTCAGTATTGCCTTTGCGGTGTCCCATAGGTTTTGGGTTGTTGTGTGTTCATTTTCATTTGTTTCCAGAAACTTTTTGATTTCTTCCTTGATCTCACTGTTTACCCATTCATTGTTCAATAACATGTTATTCTGTCTCCATGCATTTGATTGTTTTGGAGTTTTTTCTTTGAGTTTAGTTTCTAGTTTCAAGCCCTTGTGATCTGAGAAAATGCTTGATGTGATTTCAGCTTTCTTGAATTTGTTGAGGCTTGTTTTCCGATCATGAGGTCTATCTTTGAAAATGTTCCACATGCATTTGAAAAGAATGTATATTTTGCTTCTTTAGAGTGAACACTCCTGTATATATCAGTTAACCCATTTGATCTAGCGTGCCCTTCAGTGCCACAATGTCCTTGTTGATTCTTTGTTTGGAAGACCTGTCCATTGTTGGCAGTGGGGTGTTGAAATCCCCTACTGTAAGTGTGTTACTGTCTATATCTTTCTTGAAGTCCTCCAAGATTTTCTTTTTATATTTGGGTGTTCCAATGTTGGATGCATATATATATATTTACAATATTTATAGCTTCCTGATGGATACTCCCCTTTATAATTATGAAATGGCCTTCTTTCTCTCCTTTTATGGCCTTTGTTTTGAAGTCTATTTTGTCTGATATAAGTATTGCTAACCCAGTTTGTTTTCCTGTCCATTTGCTTGGAATATTTTTTACCAGCCCTTCGCTTTCAATCTGTGTAGGTCTTTTGTTGTGAGATGGGTCTCTTGTAGGCAGCATATATGTGGGTCATGTTTTCTTTTCCATTCAGCTACCCTGTGTTTTTTGATTGGAGCCTTTAATCTATTTACATTTAATGTTACTACTGAAAGGTACTTATTTATTGCCATTTTCCCTTTTTTACGTGTGTTCCACACTCTCTCACTCTATACCCTCATCTTCTTAAAGCAGTCCCTTTAGCATGTCTTGCAGTGCTGGCTTGGTGGAGGTGTATTCTTTTAGCCTTCTTTTGTCTGGGAAACGCCTTATTTCACCTTCCATTTTAAAGGAGAGCCTTGCTGGTAGAGTAATCTAGGTTGCAGGACTAGGTTTGCTATTCATCACTTGGAATATTTCTAGATGTTCCCTTCTGGCTTGTAGTGTTTCTGTTGTGAAATCAGCTGCTAGCCTTATCGGAGCTCCCTTGTATGTTACTTCCTATATCTCCCTTGCTGTCTTTCAAACAATCTCTTTGTCTTTAAAATCTGGCATTTTAATTATGATGTGTCTTGGAGTAGGCCTCTTTGGGTTCATCTTGATTGGAACCTCTGTGCTTTCTGAACTTGCATGGCTTTCCCCCTCTCCTGGTTAGGGAAGTTTTCTGTCATTGTTTTTTCAAACAGGTTTTCTATCCCTTGCTCCTTTTCTTCTCCTTCTGGTATTCCTGTGATTCGAATGTTGTTGTGTTTCATGTTGTCCTGCAGTTCCCTTAAGCTATCTTCATATTATTTGAGTGTTTTCTTGTGCGGCTGCTCTACTTAGGTATTTCTACCTTCTCTTCCAGCTCACTAATTTTGTCCTCTGCTTCATTCAGCCCGCATGTAATTCTTTCTGGTGTATTTTTTATTTCAGATATTGTATTCTTCATTTATTCCTGATTCTTGTTTATAGTTTCTATTTCCTTTTTCATACTGTTGTAGTTCCCACTTAATTCCTTGTAGTTGTCAATGAGTTCCATGAGCATCCTTATAACCATTGTTTTGAATTCTGTATGTGATGGTTTGCTTACCTCCATTTCATTTAGCTCTTTTACTGAGGAATCTTCCGTTCCTTTCGATTGCACGTTCTTTCTTTGTCTCCCCATTATAAGTGACTTTTTTTGTTTGTTTCTGCGATTCGAGATGCTCTGCTTTGCCAGCTGTCATTGTAGGGTGAACTGTGGAAGGGGTTCCGTGAGACTCAGTAGTGTGGACTCTTTGGTCTCCTTGTCTGGATGCTCTAGGGTTGCTCTTTCTTCTGCTTGTGTGGGCTCTCTTGTCATACTTGGGCTCTACCTGTGGGTGGCTCCTTTGTCAGTGAGTTCTCCCCTGCAGCAGGTTTACTGGTGGTCACAACTCCCACCTTGTGTGCTGTTGTCGGTTAACAAAGCAGTAGTACCAGACAACCAAACCTATGCCAGCAAAATGAACTCCCCCACTACATCAGCAGTCTAAACTGCAATTGAACTAAGATTAATAAAGGTGAAGAGAGATTGTGGATATTATGAGATATGAAAAAGGGTATATGAGATCACTAAAAGAGGGGAAAGTATTGTTGAGTGATAAGAGGAAGGAAAATTGATAAGGGTTGGGATAGAACCAAGGAGAAGAAAGGGTGAGAACAAAATTTACAATGTAAGTAAAACACGAAAGGGCAATGGGAATAATGGAGTAAGAAGAGGGGAATATACTATGAAGTCTGAATTAAAATTGAAAAGGTACTGGGCCTGCAGGAGCAAAATTGCAGAAAAACCACAGCAGGGCCAATAACAACGACAACTGAATGAAGTTTAATAAAGGTGGAACAGGAATAAGAATATTGTAGAAAGCAAGAAGTGGATATGTGATGTCTACAGTAAAGAAAAACGATTTTGAGAGGATGGGGGAAGCAAACTAATAAGAGTAAGGAGTAAATTCCTGGGTGAGAGGGCAGGGGAAGAATAAAAAAAGGGAGAGAGAAAATAATGAAATAAAATTCCTCGCTCAACTGATCAGGGGCAGGGAGAAGACTAAATGGAGTAAGACAGTGGCAGAGTATTCTATGGGATTTAAAATACAAACAAGTAGTGAACTAATAGGGGTTCCTTTGGAGAAGTACCACAATAACTATGATATTTCACACAACTAGCTACTGTTTATAAAAGGTGGAAAAGAAATAAGATTCTTATTAGAAGGGAAAAAGAAAAAGACCAAGAGTAGTGTGTTATTCGGAATACAAGAGAAGGGAAAGAAAAAAATTAAAATGTAATATGAAAGGGAGAATAAAAAGCAAATTAAACAATAAAAACAAACAAAAAAAAACCCCTGAATAAACGGAAAGAAGAGAAATTAAAAAAACATGCAAGTTCTGAAGGCAAGCAAAGTGATTTTTGTGTCAGCTCTTGGTGTTCATCTTCTGGATTCTTTGTGGATCTGTCTCTGATTTTCTAACAGCTCCAGGTCTTGTCTCACTCTTGAAAACAAACAAACAAACAAACAAAAAAACCTCCTGCTGATTTTAAACCTGCCCAGCCAGTTTTGGAGATCTTCAGGGATCCTCCAGGAAGAGGGGGGCAGGGCTCTGTATTTTTCCTTTCTTGTGGTTCTGCAAGGATGGTGGCTTAGTCTAGGCTACAATAATCACAGGTGCCCAGTTTCCAGCCCACATCCTCAGAGCCTCATGTGGCCCACACTATCCATTCCACTTTTGCACCTCACCAGTGCTTATGATCCACCTAATTTTGCACCCCTTTGATCAGTCCATGAGGTGCACTGAGTGGGAGCAAATCGCGCCCACACTCCTCCCTCTTTGTTGACTTGGCTGCTGCATGCTCGAGGTCCCTGCAGAGCAGCTCAGTTCACCTTTTGAAAAAAGTCTCTTTGGGTGCCACTGCCTCTACAAGCCCCTGTTGCCCTTCTTTGATCAACCAGCGTGTCCCCTGAGCGGGAGTAAATCACGCCCACACTCCTCCTCTTTGCTGGCCTCTGCTGCATGTGCGAGGTCCCTGCACAGAGGCTCAGTTCCCCTTTTGAAAAAAGTCCCCTTAGGTGCTACTACTGCTGCGCCTAGCCACTGCCTGGCTTCCACCCAGTCCAATTTTCTGACCAGTCCAGAATCTGTCTGGATCACAGCCACTTGCGGCCCATCTCTTCTCCCAGCTTTGGGTGTCACTTGGCTCCCCAAATTCACTGGCACTGTCCCAGTCGATGACCACAGCCCCAGTCAGGGTACACTGCCGGCTGTGTGTCACTTGCTGCCTTTTCTCCCCCCCCAGCAACTTTACACATACAGGTCTCTCCTGGCATGGGTTCGGGACTTCCCTGCTCTGGGTAGGCTGCTATCACTGACCTGGCTCTCTCCCAATGCTCTTGTGGCAGCTGTGGCCTCTGGCGCAAGGCCTGGGGACCTTCCCGTTGGTCTACAAAATATCCTTACCATCCGTTTTGAAGTGTCCTCTGTACACTTTGGCTTCCAGCTGGGATTCTATTGGATGCTCACTCTGTTCTTTGGAAGATCGGCTAAGTGTCCCAGTTGGATGCACGAGCAGGTGGGCTCAGCTCCCACCTACATCACTGCCATCTTCCTAAACTCCCCATGTACTATTGAAAAGAATATATATTCTTTTGCTTTCAGTTGAAATACTCTAAAATTATCAATTAAATCCATCTGGTTTCTTGTGTCATTTAAGGCTGGTGTTTCCCTGTTGATTTTCTGTTTGGAAGATCTATGCAGTGATGTTAATGGGGTGTTAAAGTCCCCTACTGTGACTATATTGTTGTTAATTTCTCCCTATGTTTATCAATATTTACTTTAAATATTTATGTGCTCCTATGTTGAATGCATAAGTGCTTATAAGTGCTTATAAGGGTTATATATATTCTCTTGTTGGATTGATCCTTTTATCATTATATAATGTTATTCTTTGCCTCTTGTTATAGCCTTTCTGTTAAAATGTATATGTGTGAAATATGTATTGCTACACCAGCTGTTTTTTGTTTGTTTTTATTTGCATGAATTACCTTTTTTTCACCCCTTTACTTTCAGCCTGTGTGAGTCTTTCAGTCTGAAGTGGGTCTCTTGTACACAGTGTATATATGGGTCTTATTTTCCTATCCATTCAGCTACCCTACGTCTTTTGACTAGAGCGTTTAATCCATTTACGTTTAATATGATTAGTTATAGGTACATAGTCATTGCCATTTTATTATCCATATTTATGTTCTTTTTTTCCCATTCTTCTTGTTAAAGAAGCCCCTTTCGCATTTTAGTAATAGTCATTTGGTGGTAATGAACTACTTGAGCTTTTTCTTGCCTGGAAAGCAGTTTATTTCTCCTTTATTTTTAAATGATAGCCTTGCTGGGTAGAGTAGTCTTGATTATAGGCCTTTGCTTTTCATCACTTTGATATTTTGTGTCAGTCCCTTCAGGCCTGAAAAGTTTCTATTGAGAAATCTTTTGACAGTCTTATGGGAGCTCCCTTATAGGTGACTGTCTTTCTTTTGTGACTTTTAAGATTCTTTCTTTATCTTAAAACTGTGCTATTTTAATTATGATGTGTCTCGGGGTGGACCTCTATGGCTTCACTTTGTTTGGGACTTTCTGAGCTTGGTAGACTTGTGTGACATTTTCCTTCACCGTATTAAACAAGTTTTCAGTCATTATTTCTTCAAATAGGCTCTCAATCCCTTGCTCTCTCTCTTCTTTTGATATTTCTATGATGTGGATGTTGTGACACTTGATGTTGTCCCAGAGATCCCCTCAGCTATCCTGAGTTTTTAATTGTTTTTATCTTACTGTTCCGATTGTATGTTTTCTGTTGCCTTGTTTTCCAAATTGCTGATTTGATCCTCTGGTTCATATAACTGCTGTTGACTTCTAGTGTATTCTTCATTTCTGTTCTGGCATTCTTTATTTCTGTTTTTTTTTTTTTATGGTTTCTGTGTCCTTTTTTATATTGTTGAAGTTCTCTTAACTTCTTTGAGCAGTCTTATAACTACTGTTTTGCTTTCCTCTATTTCATTTTGCTTTTTTTTTTTCTGGATATTTCTCTTGTTCTTTTATTTGGTACATGTTTCTTTGTCTCCCCATTTGGCTGCCTCTCTGTGTTTGTTTCAGTGTATTATGGAGATCTACTATGTCTCCCACTCTTGGCGGGGTGGCCTTATGTGGTAGGTATCCTGTGGAGCTCAGTGTTACAGTCTCCTTGGTCACCTGAGCCAGGTACTCCAGGAATGTCCCTTGTGTGGATTATGTATGCCCTCTTGGTGTAGTGGAGCCTTGATTGCTGTTGGCACATCCATGGGTAGGGTTGAACCTCAGGCTGTCTGACTATGAGCATTGACCATGACCACAGTGTATGAGCTGCCATTGGGAGGCTGACCCCCAAAGTGGAATTTGCCCCAGCAGGGTCTGGTGATCGCTGAGACCTCCCTTCGGGTGTGTTCTTTGTGGAGATAATTGGGCGGTGCTCTGTTGTGGTATGTTGGTTCTGGATCTTCCTTGAAGGGACTCTGGTGCAGGTAAATGTCAGATGGAGTCACCAGGTTAATAGAGTTTCAAACTCAGCGCCACAGCTGGGCCTGAGGCCACTCAGCAAAAGTCTCAGAGCACACCAAAGTGAATTGCCACTTGCCTATGGCCTTGGGACCTTTGATGTGGGTGGGGTCTCAGGCAGTTGTCAGGGTGGAGCTAGTAGAGTTTACCAGGCTGAAACATGAATTGTCCCTGTGGAGGGAGGGAGTAACACAGGTAATGTGGCACCTGAAGGCTGGGAGGGAAGGTGACCCTTGCCCTGAAACCAGATGACTCAGTTTCGCCCTGTGTGCCTCTGGCACCCCTTGAGCTTGACTGGAATTCCTAGACAGTTTTTTAAGAAAGATTGCAAGGCAGGCCCAAGCTGTAGCCACAACTGACAGAAGATGACCCTAGCCGTAAAACCACAAAACTCAATTTCTCTCTGTTTGTCTCTGGCACTCTCTAAGCCTGACTGGAATTCCTTGAGGGTTTTTCAAGAATTATGTGCCTAGGCCGGTTGCTGCTGACAGCTTCTCTGGCTGTGTGCAAGCTAGCCGGGGTGGGGTCTGAGGGAGTCAGGGTGGAGCCAGTGTAGTTTATCAGGCCACTGCCCTGTGGGGAGAGGGCTTAACCCAGGAAGGATGGTGCTTCCTGGGTCTTGCAGTAAGAGGACTCACCACAGGAACATTGGAGTCTGTCCCTCCAGCCGTTTTCCTGAAGCCACACCACTCTCCTTCCCTGTATGACTCTAGCATCCCCTGTGCCACCATCCCTCTGCTGGAGCCCAGGGTGAGTGCCTAGAATGAGAGTTTTTGCATTGGTCCTTTAAGAGGATCCCTGCATTTCCTGCAGCCTTACATTTCCCCGGGTGGACAGAATCCCCACTGATTTTTCACCGACAGATGTTATATGGGCTTCCCTTCCAGGGGCACTGGCTGGGGCGCTCCACATGGGGCTGAGACCCCTCACTCATCAGGGGGAACCTGTGCAGCTGAGATATCCCTCAGGATTCTCAACTGCAATGTGGGTATGGGGCCAGCCCACTTCATGTCTCTGTCCCTCCTACCAACCTTGTTGTGCCGCCTTATTTATATCCTTAGTTATTGGACTTTTGTTCAGCTACTCTTCAGATGGTTATGCAGGCTGTTTGTTTAGTAATTTAGTTGTAATTTTGATGTGGTCATGGGTGTAGGTGAGTGCAGTTTCCACCCACTCAGCCATTTTGGACGTCCCCTTTCGGCATCATTTTTTTGGGCATTATTTTTTATTGAATGCTTTTTTTCTCTGTCTACAGGTCAGATTTTCCTGCTTAGCAATTTTTGATTGTATACTGGAGATAGTGGTTGATATCTTGTAGAGACCCTGTGTTCTGTTATCTTCTTCTTAGTAGTCAATTCAGTTACTGGCTGATCACCTTGAACCCGTGTATGTTTGTTTTTATGTTTTGTTAGTGTTCAAGGATGTTTCTTTGCCTCTCTAACTTTGTAGAACTCAGTCTCTGAACCTGAGACTTATGTCGGGTCTTGGTTTTAAGCTTTGTTAGGGCGTGTTTATAGAGGCCTTCCTCTATCCAGGGTCCTCACTCAAATGGTACAGCCTTCCTGAAATCTCAGCTTAATATTTGGGTCATTAACTGGTGCTAAGGAAGCCTCATCACTATGGCGGGGTTGGAACTTCAGCATTCCTTTGCACTGCTCAACTTCTATGTCTATGCCTAGTGTCCTCTCAATCCTGTAGGAGCCACTCTCTGGTAAGATGCTGGTAGTCTTATCCTATGAGGTGAGGACTCACTGGGCACTCCTTCACATGGATTTTTCAGCTCTGCCACCCCCTGCGTTGTTCCCCCATACTCTGTTTGAATTCTGTCCAACTATCCCATGATTAGGAAACTGTCCCCAGATAGAGAGTTGTGATCATGAGGTGCATTTCATGAGTTTTCCTTCTTTGAGGATTTCAGTTTTGCGCTTGTTGTTTACATCCTGAAAATGGCAGCTTCCCCTATTTTTCTCAGTCTAATGGTCGTTTATGGAAGGAAAGCTTGTCTGCTATTGATTACTGTGCCAGAGCTGGAAGTTGCCTTGGAGCCCTGAGGTCTGCTCTGGATGGGTTAACATCCAGGCTCACAGCTTGGCTGTTGTCTTAGGATTGCCGTCTGCCGCCGTCTTGGGGATTCCCTTTACCTTTCTTTTGACTTGAACTCTCTGTTCTCTGGAGCCTACATTTTCTTAATTTTGGCTGATTTCTTTAGGTACAGGAACTTTCCATAGTTTCCTGAAAAAGGGTGGCAGGAAGGTAAATTTTTTGAGGATTGCATGCCTGAAAATGCCTTAATAAACCATCGCACCTGACTGATAGAATGAGTAGAGTAATTCTAGGTTCGGAATAATTTTCCCTTATAATTTTAGGCATTGTTTGATTGTATATCTAATACCATGTATATCTTTTGTTTGAAAACTTGAGACCTGTTTTTACTCTCTGGAAGTTTTTATGATCTTCTTCCCTATTGTTCTGGAATTCTCTGTCATGTGTTTTGTGTGGGTCTGTTTTCCTCTATTGTGTGTGTGCTTAGTGGTCCCTTTTAATCAGTTCTGAGGGATTTTCGTAAAGTATTTCTTTGATTTTACTTTTTCCTCCCTCTGAACCTCTTATTATTGCAAATTGTTCCTCCTAGGCTGGTTCTACAGTTTTCTTTTCTCTCTTTTCTCTCTCTTTGTATTTCTTCTTTACTATGGAGGGATATCTTTATCTCCCAATGCTTATGTTGTATTTTTCATTTATGTTATATATTTAATTTTCAAGAGATCTTTTTATTTCTTTCTGAATGCTCCCTCTGCTTAAAAAAAAAAGGCATTTTATTATTGTTTCATAGATCTTTCCTATCTCTGAAATTAGTGATGATTATTTTTGAGTTTTTGCCTTTGCATAGTTTATGTTTCCTCCAAGTTGCTTTTTTCCCATGTTTGTTTGGCCTCTGTCTTTAGTGTTATGTGCTCTTCTCTGGGGTATGGAGATGAGTCCTTGGTCATTTGGATCCCAGGTTTGTGCAATACAGTGCCAAAGTTCATACATTTTACTTTACCTCATGCATAAGCTAGGAGATACCATGAGCTATGGAGTATGAAACCTGTTTTCCTTGGAGCCTCTTACAGAGGAGGAATAAATAGGAAGTCTCAGGACTGGAGGATTTTATTGGAATTTTCTTGGTTGGTTCTGGGAGGAAGGTTGTCACCTCCACAAAGTGCCGGTCATTATTCCTGAACTCAGGAACTGTCTGAGTCCTCTGAGGTGTGTGTCCCCACCCCAGACAGACTAGGGGGTGTCTGACATGTTGAGGACTAGATAGTGGGACACTGACAGTGCTTGCACCAGCAAAGGAAGATGAATAGACCTGGTGCTCATCCTCAGAGAGCCCGGAGAACCTGTGATTTATGGAGCAGAGAAGGCAATCCCTGAGCTTTTGAGATCCCTGGTACCTGCCTGCTCTGATACCTGTCCATGGTCTGTCTCTTCCAGTCCTAGAGCTGGTGATCTCTGCCTGGAGTAGGAGGCCTCCTAACCTGGGCACAGAGTAGGTCCAGGTCTGCCCTGGCCTAGCCCCTCCCCCTGCCCTCTCTTGCCAGCCTGCTGCTTCTACAGATAGCCAAGAAAGCTCCTTCCACACATGGGTACCTCTTCTCCATGGCAAATACCCAGGAAGGCTGGGTAGGGGACATTAAAGCTCATTAAGTGGGCACATGGATGGGAAAAGACCCCAACCTTCTTGCCTTTGGCCAGTCTGGATCAGCCGATGGTAAAGGCCCCTCAACAGGGCTCTGCCCACTGCTTTCCCTAGGCCCTCATTGCCACAACCCAGGCCCTCTTGCCACCAGGTTGTGAGCATCTTCGCGTGTTGCTGAGGCAAAAGTAGAAAACCCTAGTTCTGGGAGAGCCTTACACATGCTCAGGTACAGTAGTACATTTATAATCACAGAGAGGGGAAGAAACTGGACATCCATATAGCCAAGATCGTGGTATACCTGAAGCCAGCTTGCCAGACTATGAGCTGCTGAACCTTCTATTTCATAGCGAGCCCAGTGTTTAGGAAAGAGGGCAGAAGACCCTAGGTTGAGCGCATTTCCTGTTATAGCACAGAATACATTCGTTGTTCCCTTACTACCTTTCCTTGGGGACTCTAGAGGGCAGAGATGGGGCTGCTCACCTTCCCTTTACATCCTCCTGTCCTCAAAGTTGGGCCACTGAGTTAGTTTCTTCCTTCCTTCCTTCCTTCCTTCCTTCCTTCCTTCCTTCCTTCCTTCCTTCCCTCCCTCCCTCCCTCCCTTCCTTCCTGTCTCTCTCCCTCCCTCTATCCCTCTCTCCCTTCTTTCCTTCTTTCTTCTTTCTGGAGAGGATAAGTGGGGTAGAGATGGGGGGAGAGAGAGAAAGAAAGAAAGGAAGGAATGAAGGAAGGAAGGAAGGAAGGAAGGAAGGAAGGAAGGAAAGAAGGAAAGAAAAGAAAGAAAAGAAAGAAAAGAAAGAAAAGAAAGAAAAGAAAGAAAGAAAGAAAGAAAGAAAGAAAGAAAGAAAGAAAGAAAGAAAGAAAAAGAGAGAAAGAGACATCGATCAGTTCTTCCTGTACACACCTCAATTGGGGATCAAACCTGCAATCTAGGTATGTGCGCTGATCAGGGATTGAACTGCAACCTTTTGGTGTATGGGATGATACTCCAACCAACCAAGCCACCCAGCCAGGGCACCACTGAGTTGCTTTCTAAGGAATCAGAAGGCCCTTTCCTTCTGTCCACCTTCTAGATCTTCTGTGTGATTCCAGTCAAGATATGGGCTGGTGGCTTGCCATTTGTAACCAGCACTTTCTGAATGGGTGTGTGGGGTTGTCCTCCTTGTCCCCCGTGCTTGACCATATCACCAGGTTCATGGGAAGCTCCCTATTTTTTTAGCTGCAGATCTGGGACACAGCCGGCCAGGAGAGATTCCGCACCATTACTCAGAGCTACTACCGCAGTGCCAACGGGGCCATTCTCGCTTATGACATCACCAAGAGAAGCTCCTTCCTGTCAGTGCCTCATTGGATCGAGGATGTGAGGAAGTATGCAGGCTCCAATATTGTGCAGCTGCTGATTGGTGAGCTGGGGGGAGTGAGATGGGGGCTGGCAGGGTTCCTTGGAGCTGTAGGTCACTTCTGTTTGTCTCAGTTTCTCTCTCCTTTTTAAACAAAGGGCAAGTGAGAATGCAGAGTGGGACTGAGCTTGTCCGGGTAGGAATGGAGCCAGAAATTGAATAATGAGCTTGCAAATTCTGATTCTGCTAATCACTTGTAAAGTTATATTAAAAATTGGAATTAGAAGAAGGGAGAAAGGAAGCTAATATTTGCTTTGCAGTCTGCATGTATCTGCATGGTGGTTAACACTGGTTAAATTTTCACAGGTGTCTTTGGATTTAGTTCCTATAACCTAGCTACTTCTTATTTGTCAGGGCATGGAGCTGAGGCTAAGAGAAGTAAATACTTTCTCCCAGTTCACACAGCCTGTGAGCATATGAGTACACGTGAAATTTGAATTCAGCTCTACTAATTGTAATTCAGTGGAGCAGAGCTCCTCAAATGTTTGCATGCCTCCAAAGCCTTAAAGCTATAAAGATGCTGGGCACCACCTTCACAGCATCTGTTTTAGGGGGTCTAGGTGGGGCCTATGAATGTACATTTCTAATAAGTTGCTAGGTGATACCTACGATGTTCATGTTGCTGGTGCTGCAGAGAGATGCAGCATTTTCCCTTTTCCTCCTACATAAACTCCCCAGACCTGGTACCCTGGAGGGCCAGCTCAAGAAGCTCTGGGCCATTTATGTGGTCCCTGGGGTCTTCACCCCAACAGTCACGCTGATTTTTCTAAGATGAGATTGTACAGATGGGGCCTGGATATGTCTCCAGCTGGGAAAAGGGTGGCATTTTGTTCCATACATGCCTTCCATAGCCTTTCTGTACTGGGGTGTAGAAGTACTCAGCAAAGATTGACTACTTGGGCAGTAATGGAACTTTCCTTCTCCAGCCTTACTCTTCCCTTTTATCCAGGACATTTAAAATATAACATTTTATTATGGACTATTTTACACAAATGCAAAAATAAAATAGCGTAATGAACCTCAGATACCTATTACCCAGTTTCAGCACTTAGAAACTTACGTCCCACTTCATCTCCACCCTCAGCCCCTTCCTTCCTTGTATTATTTTTCAGATAATTTCTAACTCCAGCTGTTTCATCTGCAAATATTCCATCATGAATCAATAAAAGATCAAAACACTTAAAAATATATAATAACAATATCATTTTCACATCTAAAGATATTGACATTTCCTGAATAAAATCAAATAGCTGATCTGTGTACAGATTTTTAATTTCTCATAAACAGCATGTGCTTTTTTTTTAAGTTTGTTGAAATTAGGGTGTTTTACACATTGAAATTGGTTGCTGCATCATTTACAATTACCGAAGAAATTTTAGGTCTTTATAGATAGCTATCGTTTTTAGTCCTCTTTATAATCACATTACAAAAGTCAGCCACTTAGAGACTTAAAGAAATTCTGTTAGAAATTGGGTCAAGGAGCAGTTTACCAGATGATTTAGAATGTAATGAAACATCTCATACCTATAGGAGAAGCCAAAGGTGTACTCTCAGGTAAAGTGGTAGTCTGTGTTCTTACCATTAGAAAAGCAAAATAACCAAAAACCACAGTCTTACAGAGAATAAAAAAATTCCAAAGGAAAATAGGAGTGAATAAACAATAAGTATAATAACAGAACTATAGCAAAAACAAAATTTTAGCGATGACAGATCTCTTTAATTCTGCATTTATAGAGTACCTGCCAAGTGCCAGTTGTTTTCATATTTGTTGTATCATTTAATCTACTCTGCTGAAGGTGGCATAATAGATGGGGAAATTGAGACTCAGAGATGAAGTGACTTTACCTAAGTGATAGGAAGCCAGAATTTTGACCTAGGTTTTCTTCTAGCTTTAAAGTACCATGTTCTTTAACCTAAATTTTATGGCTTTTATTTCTTAGAAAGAAGCAATAAAATATGCAAGGCTTTGGCAAAGATTTTTTTAAAAAATGATAAAGGATAAAATAATAGCTTGAAAATAAAAAGGTTTATTTATTTATTTGATTTAATCTTTTTTATCCTTTTTTTCCCCCATTACCATTTAGTCCCTTTATCCCCCCACCCCCATCCCCCTGCAACAGTCGCCACACTGTTTTTCATGTTCATGAGTACTTTTTCCTTTTTGCTCAATCCCTCTGCCCCCTAAAGGTTTTCTTTAAAAAAAAGATAGATTACTATACACAACTGGTAGTTGACAGAGGGCATTGGATGGCATTGGGTTTCTCAGTTTGGCCTGCCAAGTAGGCCAGAGGTTTCCTGGCACCAATTGACCTCACCAAGTTGCTCCTGGCCTTTCCCTGCAGGGAACAAGTCAGACCTTGGTGAGCTCCGAGAGGTCCCTTTGGCTGAGGCACAGAGCCTAGCAGAGCACTACGACATCCTGTGTGCCATTGAAACGTCTGCCAAGGACTCAAGCAACGTGGAAGAGGCCTTCATGAGGGTGGCCACAGAGCTGGTCATGAGGCATGGGGGTCCTCTGCTCAATGAGAAGAGCACCGATCATATCCAGCTGGATAGCAAGGACATTGGAGAAAGCTGGGGCTGCGGGTGCTGACCGGGGTACAGGGCAGGCAGGCAGGCAGGCAGGCAGGCAGGGGCCTCCCCATCTCCTCTCTGGTCTGCCAAACCTAGCCCTCCAGAGCTGTCCCTCAAGGGTACCAGTGATTCTAGAGAAGCTTGATAAAGTCCTGGAATTATTCATCCCATAGCTTGGATGCTTGATGGAAAAGTTACCCTGAGGAAGAAAGAAACTGGATTCTTCTGACAGGAGGCCTGTTGGCACAGTGTACAGTGTGGGGCCCATCCTACCAGTCAGTGACTGTTCTCTCCATGTTCTCATCCTAGGACACGCCCGAGCTCATGAGTGTGAACTGTAGCTGTAGAGGGGCAAGGAATGTGCGTCCCCAGCTCTATACATACTAGTTCTGACCATTACACACCTCGTGTCTGCTAAAGCTGTGGCAGCAGGTTGCTGCTTTTCAGGGATGTGGCTGTTGCTCAGGTCATTCCAGGGCCTCCATATGCAGCTACAGAGAGCAAGGGCAACCAGCCCAATAGGCTGGTTTCTGAACCTAGCCCCAGGGAAGTCCTAAATCCTTCCAGGTGAAGAACCTTCTTTCTTCATTGCTAGCTCTAAGCTCCCAGACACCATGGGGTCCAGCTTGCTGCCTTAGCAAGACCTCTCAAGTTTTCTGGTTTTCCATGTAGCTTCTTGTTTTTATCCACAAAAGTGTAGGGTCATGGCCCACAGCCAAGTCAGGACTGTTTGCTGGCTTGATGCCCAAAGTTCTGTCACTCAGGTTGCAAAACCAGCTAATTCTTCAGTACCGGCGTCTCAGAAACTTGGGGGTAGTGGAAATGAGATAGGAACCTGGATATTTAAGGGAAAAATAAAATCTTTCATCCTTGAGGATCAGGTCTGAGAGTGTCCCTCAGGACCCAGTCTTACCCATGTGCAGAAATCTTTCCTGCCCTGTTTAGAGCATCAGCTCCCCAACTGCTCCCAGTCTAGCTTATAGACTTTTCCAAACAAAAAGGTGAGGCTCTGGTGGTTCTGGGTTTGGCCATTTCACCTTACCTGGGCCCACCTGTCCTCAACAGCCTCAGTGTGCTCAGGGTGCTTAGGTTAGAAGGCAGGCTGGGGCTGACATTACTGGAGTCTTTGAAGTATCACCAGGCTCTGTGGTCTAGCTCAGAAGATTGCAGGGACTGGATTTAGGTCTTTTTAATCCTAAGCCAATCCTAGTTCCTCTTTGTCAGCCCCGTCCAGCCCGTTTGGCCCCTCATTGTGGGACCTCTGAAAAAAAACTGCTGTCAGGGCCATGGGCTAGGCCACATCATGGAGAGGTAGCCCACAGCCTATCAGAGTCCAGGCAGCACCCCAGGCTCAGTCTCAGTCCCCAAGGTGGACTATGGCATTCCAGCTTGGACTTCCCTTACCTTTTACTCCAGGCACTTTGGTCAGCCTTGCCCCTACTCCCAGGCAGGCTTGGCTGCAGAGCAAGAAGGCAGACCTTTTGCAGTAGCCCTACAGCAGTCTGGTGAGACAGGGTAGGCCATGGATGGCTGAGACTGAGACATGCAGGGCCAGTGACTCCCTTTCCAACAGGGAGGCAGCCACGGAACAGCTGAGCCTTCTTCTGGAGGGGAAGGATGCTGGCCTGGTTGGGCCAGGGATCTGCACTGAGGGGGATCTGCACTGAGGGGGATCAGCCCACTGTTGGCTGGGGCAGGGTGGGAGCAGGGAGCAAGAAGGCTGCCTATATTCTGTCCTCAATGGCCTTGCTGATGGATGGAGCCCAGTTGCTGGCAGGGAGAGTTGGTGTCTTCCTGGCCCCACTGTTGCAGTACCTGGGCTCCACCTGCAAACTAGAAAGTGCCTGTCACTGAGGGTTTCCCTAAAGAGAGTTCCATTAAGGCCAAGGGCAGAGATTCTCCAGCTCCATTACCTCTCTGCTAGGGACTAATATTTGGGCATTGAACTTAGTCCTCAGCTGGAAGATAACTCTCATGAAGCCCGACCTGCTGCTTTGAGGGGTGAGGGTACATGCAAAGGGCCTTGGAGCAGAAGTGTAGGCCTGTATCCCTGTGATTGACTTACAGCCCCAGTTCTAACCGAGAGCACAGGTAACTGCTGGACCCCTCCACCTCCCAACCTTGCAGGGCTTAGGGAAAGAGAGAGGTCCCTCTACCTGTCCTTCATATGGGTGTCTTTGGCTGGCATAAGGGTCCAGGGTAGGCACTGGAACAGGTAGCTGCCTGGCGATGGGCTCATTTGTTACCTTAGAATGTGAGCTACCTCCTCCTCTCTCCCCTTCCACCTTAGGGCAGGAGGCCTGAAACCCTGCAAAGTTTGGCTTAGAAGGGGGAAAGAACAGTGGACCTGGCCTGGGACCAGAAAGGTTTCTTCTCATTGGTAACTTCTTGCTCTACCTAGAAACCAAGAAAACACTGCTTCCTCCCCTTCAAAATCCCAAGATGTCTGAAACACTGGGCTGAATGGATCTCCTGCTACCCCATCCTCCATGTGTGGAGCAGCATCACTCCATGGGTTCAGCCTAGAAATCGAGGGCCACTTTGGGCTCCTCGCTTTCCCCCCACTACCACAGTTCTGGGGGCCCACCTCCACAGTGCCATGCTCTCTGCTCCGGACAGGCTCATCCTCTCACTGGACATCTCACTGACCTCTGTGGCTCCTGGGCTCCTGGCCTTCTAGCCTTCACTGCTCTGAGCCACCCTCCTGCTGCTGTAAAAGTGTCAGTTGTGAAAGGTCACTCCTGGCCCTGCCACTCCCCACCCCATCCCCAAGACCTTTTAGGGTGCCCTTGGGCACTTTGCTGTCTACACTTGACCCAGGTGTCCAAGACCTTCACGGCTCTACCCTGGCTTCTTTCCTATACCTGCTTGACCCCCAGGAGTACCCTCTTTCCAGTCTGTCTCCTTCCTGTCCTCCCCCCACTTACTGACCCTACCCTTTTTGTTCTTTTATAATGCCACAAATGACCCAGTTGGACATCCCTGAGAACTGGCCCCACTCCAGGCTGATCTCTTGCTCATAGTACTTTCTAGAGAGAATGAGTTCTTTCCCCACCCCTTGGCCTGTGATTTTCCTCCCCCCACTTCCCGGGCTATTTCCTAAAGGCTCCAAGAGAGATGTTTCCTGGCCCTCAACTTTACACAAATGCTAGCGCTCAGGGCCTGGCCTATGGTGTGTGGTTGACTGCATGCCATGTGGGTTCCCTACTGTGTAGTGACCCATCAGGCTAGGGCCTCTCTACCCCTGTGGGCCTTAGTCCCGTGATGGGGTAAAAGAAGATGGGGGAACTATGTGAGACAGGAAATAAGACTCACTTCTGTTTCCTCTCCTAGCAACCTCCGGGGCAAGAGAACAGTTTGATTTTTTTTTTTTTTTTTTTGCCAATTACCTAAAAGTAGGAGTAGGTGGGGTAGGGGGCCAGGGTGTGGGAGATGGAGCAGCAGAAGGAGAACCAGGAAGTGTCATAGTAGCTCAGGCCTGGAGGAAGGCAGTCTGATCTGGGTGAGGCTGATGTGACATGGGCTGAGGGAGAACAAGAGGGATGTTGGTGTTTCATGGTTATGGGTGTTAGACTCAGGTGGGCAAGGAACATAAATCCTGATTCCTAAGCCAGAGAGATGGTTCCCAGCCCTCTCAGAGGGGTTTTGATCCCAAAGGCACAAGCCCCAGTAGACTTGGAGCTAGAGGAAGCTCCTAATTCATATTGAATTTAGTTACTCTTCTCCAGGAGGGCTTTCAGGTATGGGGCCTCAGGGGCCCTCTCAGCTCCACTGGCCTGGACTCTTAGGAAGGGGGAGGGCCTTAGTCAGCCCAAGGATGCCATTTGCATTTGGAAATTTTCACATTATCTATTTATGAATATATAAGTCTTTATATCAAATCTATTTTTTAAAACATGGAAAAGTTGCCTTTATGGAAACTTAGCAGAGCCAGAGTGTACACATTCCTAAACCATTAAGCAGTTTTCTCTAATGAGCCAGTGGTACCCAAGACTGGTTCTGTTACTTTTGAGCCTAGAGCCAGCCCAGGTGGCTGGCTGCATCCCCACAGATGGTCCCACTTGCCTTGCTTTCCCCAACTAGTCTCCAGGTCTGGGGTGGAAGATGAGCCTACACACTGCCCACTACTAGTTATCTGGACCTCTGTTAAGATCACTCTGTCCCAGACCAATGTGGGATCCCCTGGGCAGAAAATTAGCCAACTGCCTAAGGGGCAGGAAGGAGCTTGGGTTGGGTCCCATCTCTGCTAGGGACGCTGGTGTATTACTTTGGACAACTCTGGACCTTTCTTGGCTCAGTTCCTTCAGTTGGGTGTACGTGGGAGAAGGTTGGGAATACTGTTTGGTGATTGCCAGGGGCACCAGGGATCCCTCATACTTCTACCACCTTGTGAAGGGGGTCTGTTTCTACCCTTCCAATGTGTGGTTTTTCAGATGAGTTGACAGACATGGGTTGGGAGTTCCTTGTCCAAGCCTTGCAGCCACAAGGAAGTAGAGCTCTTATTCCAAGTCAAAATCTAAGAACCCTCATGAGTGCCAGGCTGTTTTTGTTCACTGCCATATTCCAGGTGCAGAGAATAGTTCTAGGCACATAGGTGCTCAAAGAACTTCTGAGTGCCTGAATTGGCCTCTGGCACCAGGAAGCCCATTAATCCATAGACCACCAAGATAATTGAGTCTGCTTCTGGTCGCTCACAAAAAGAGGCCTCTATCCACCCTGACTGGTGTGGCTCAATAGGTTGGGCATCATATTGCAAACCAAAAGGTTGCCTGTTTGATTCCTGATCAGGGCACATACCTGGTTTGTGGGCCAGGTCCACAGTTGGGGGGGTGCGAGAGGCAACCAATCAATGTTTCTCTCAAATATTGATGTTTCTCTCCCTGTCTTACTCCCTCTCTTCCCCTCCCTCTAAAAATAAAATTAATAAATAAAATCTTTAAAAACAAATGGAGGCCTCTGCCTAAATGGTGAGATGAAGAAAGCATGGCATGGCCAGGTGGTACTGCATCCGCCTTGCCAAGACTCGTTCTGAGAAAAAGTGATATCATAGGTCTCCAATCAACCTCCATTGAAATTCCAGGCATGCCCTGACTAGTTATATGGTCTTGGGCAAGTCATTTCTCCACTCAGGTTCTCAGTTTCCTCAGATGTGGGACACTAATTCCTGTCCTGTCTGCACCTAGGGAAGCCATGATGAGATCCTGAATGGCGAGGGGCTTTGTAAACTGAAGGGGATGGGGGCGGGGGACTCCTGTTTCTGTCTCTGTCCCAGGTGCTTCAGAAGGCTGCTGAATCCCGTTGACTGAATGAGGAAGGCCCGGAGCCCTGGAGAT
>PVJD01010277.1:0-55017 GCA_004026545.1 Mormoops blainvillei
GATATTAAGTAACGTGAGTTCTCCAACTTTCTTCTTCTGTGTCAAGATCATTTCATTTGGGTTATCTCTTTTTGTTTGGTCAATCTAGCTAAGATTTTGTCATTTTTGTTTATCTTCTTGACAAGAGAATTTTGTTTTGATGATCTTTTTAATTTTTTCTCTATTCCATTTCTTCCTTTATTATGTCCTTTCTTTAGTTAGCTTTGGGTTTTCTTTTTTCTAGTTCTTTGAGGTATAAATTTAGGTTGTTTATTTAAGATTTTTCTTTTTTTCTTTATGTAGATATTTATGTCTTATGATCTCATTTGCTGCATTCCATAAGTTTCTGTGTGTTGTATATCAATTTTCATTTGTCTCAAGATATATTTTTTAAATTTCTCTTTTTACTTACCTTTTGACCCATTGGTTGTTCAGGACTGTTTTGTTTAATTCTATATACTTGAATTTTCCAGTTTTTCTCTTGTTATTGATTTCCAGTTTTATACCATTGTGGTCAGAAATTATAGGTGATATAAATTCAATCTTTTTGAATTTGTTAAGATTGGTTTTGTGGCCAAGCACATAATCTATCATAGAGAATGTTGCCTGTGCACTTGAGAAAAATGTGCATTCTGTTGTTGTATGGACTATTCTGTATATATCTGTAAGGTCCATTTGATTTACAGTGCTGTTCAAATCTTCTGTTTTCAAATCTCATGCTAAGTGTTCTTACTAGAATAAAACAAAACCACAGGGAGCACAAGAAAATTCTACAAGGTGTTGCATATGCTTCTTATCTTGATTGTGGTGGTGATGTCAGTGGTATTTGCATATGTCTAAAATTATCAAATTGTACACATTAAATATGTGCTATTCTTGTATATCTATTATTCCTCTATAAAACTGATAAGAAAAACAGTAACTATTCCTGATTCCTAAGGTACTGACGGCACAATGCAATATATCATTCATTCTTTGATTCAAAAATGATAAAATGTCACCTCTATACTCCAGCCCTCCATGGCATAAAACAAGCTGAGGCTTAATGTCATGACGGCCACAAATACCTTCCCTTTTCTTTCTCAGTTTGCCCTTCACAACATTTCCATTTCATCTCTCAGAAAAGGCCATTTTGATTCATGGCTACACATAGCTCCCCCACAGTAACCTGTGCCTTTTCATTGTTGTTTTTATTTAAACCAATCTGTCTGCTTCTGTTAAAGTTCACTTGCAATTTATAACTTGATTTGCAGTCATAGCCACACTGCTCTTCTTCTCAGGGACTTTGTCATCTTTCCCCTTCTGAACTTTCAAAGTATAATTTGACTACAGAACAAAGGATATCATTTTTGAAACAGATAAAAAGAACAGCGGTTTCTCAAGTCCCAAAACCATGGCAAATCCCAAATTAGTGGATGGCAGCCAAGGAGGATATAATGTTTGTGTGGGAAAACAACAAGGCCATTGGGTGAGTCCAGAGTCAGCCAGTGAAGCCCAGGGGAAAACAGTCCTAGGTGGATTTATCTCTAAACAAAAGAATGAGTTCAAGAGTACCTATGAAAACAACTCTCCCCCATAGAGAGCTTTAAATGCAGAAGGAGCTGAATAATTCCTGATTAATGTACAATAATCAGAGTTGTAATTTATAGGACCTGAATGAAAGTGCCCTTAAGTTTCCTTCCATTTGTTTTTTCAAATCCACACCCCTTTCCAGTTTCTGCCAAACTATTCCTTTGGCTATAAGGCAGTGTCATAGCTGTGCAGTGCCTACTGCAAAGTACCATCATTTTTTGCTAATAAGTAAAATTTCATATACATCACCTAATGCTAATCCAACTTCTTTGTGATTTCTTTAGTGACTATGAAAACCACATTCTTTTAATGTTAAAAAAGACTAGTTTAATATCAGTACAAGTTCATCAGTAAGTGCAAGTATTTCATTGTCTTGGAAGCTCAGTTAATCTAAACCATGTGGTTTTCTTGATAGCTGAATGTTTATGGCTTTAAGCTCAAAAACTTGATTTTAATTATTTATTATATAAACAATTCTCAAATAGACTATACACTTCCCTGCCTTCATAAAATGAGAAATGTGAATGAAAGTTAACCATTTCCCACTATCTTAAGGTACTGACTATGAATGCATTATTATACTTCATTGCAATATAATTTGGGTTCTTATGAGCTATTTACACATATCTAGGAGTAGATAGATTGCCCTAGATAGATTTGTAGTATGTTTTAGTAGTTTTCCTAGAGTTTATTCTCTGACAACTGTCACTCTTTACTTCACTCAATGGCTCAACCTTTAGAAATGTATCTCTCTGCTAATTTGTTGCCTCTAATGTAGGGTACATTTAGAAACAAGATAACCCAAGTGTATTACTATTGCAGTGGAAATAAGATAAAGAGGTACTGAATATAGCAAGGGCAACTTTAAAATTTATCAACTTGACAAAAAAATAGATAGGGGGAGGCTAAGAATAGTATATGAAATTGAGAAGCCAAAGAACTGATATGTGCAGCCCATAAACATGAACTACAAGGTGTGGGGATAATGGGATGGGGTGCAGGGTGGAGGGGATAAAGGGGAGAAAAAAATGGGACAACTATAATAGCATAATCAATAAAATATACCAAAATAAAAAACCCAGAAAAGTAAAACACCAGTAAGTTGGATAGGGTCAAGTCTTAGTTAGTTGCCAGGGCGGGGCAACCCATGTCTCCACTCTGTTACTCATGTGGGAAAGAGCTCAGAGAGTGGACAATTCCTCTGCCTGGCCTCTGGAGTTTTGCCTAGGAGGAAGCTGTCTCCTAATACTCACCCTGAGGCCAGTCACCTCAATTTCTCCCCATATGCCGCTGGTACCCTTCCAACTGAAGCCCAGGGGAAGTGAGTCTGCAGAAGCCCTAAGTCCATTGGGGGCCCTTTAAGAGGAGACTCCTGAGAATCCCACAATTTCTTCAGTTCTCCCAGCCCCCACTGGTTTTACAGCCAGAAGTTATGGGGACTTATCTTCCTGGTACTGGACCCTTGGGCTTGGTGGTATGGTTTGGGGCTGGTATCCCTCACTCCCAAAGTGTCCCTCCCAATTTTTATTCAATGCATGTGGGTGTGGGACTGCCCATGCCACTTCTCCACACCTCTCTGCTCATCTCCATGTCTCTGCCCCTCCTACCTGTCTGGATGAATGTGGCTTCTTTAATGCTTTGGTTGTTGGATTTCCAAATAGCTTGATTTTCTGATGATTCTGAGTGATATTTGTTTTGTAGTCTAATTGTAATTTTTCTCTGGTTGTGCAAGGAGGCAAGCCATATTTACCTAGGCCTCCATCTTGGCTGGAAGTCCTAAGAGAACAGATTTTAAAAGTCCTCATCACACACACAAAAAATTTGTACCTGTGTATGGTGATGGGTGCTAACTAGAATTATTTTCGTAATTGTTTCACAATATATAAAAATATCTAATCATTATGTGGTACACTTGAAACTAATATACATTACATGTCAATTATACCTCAATAAAATAAGTCAAATCAAATTTTTAAAAATTCATCAACTTCATAAGACATCCCAAACTCTTTTTTGGCCATTTCTGCTTAATTATGAGTTCCTTCTGCTTAATTATGAGTTCCTGATTGTAGTCTGCATAAGTGAGATTTCTAGTTTGGTGAGGTGTTTCTATATTTTCATTCATCTTGGTATATTTCAAAGATTAGGTTTTGGTTGATTTTGATTTTGTAATTCCAAGTAACTCCTCTGATCTGTTCATGAAAAATATCAAGAAATTTGATTTTTATCTACACTGGCATAAATCCTTATACTTGAATTCAAAATAGATCATTCTTATGGGATATTAATATTTAGGAAACGACTTATGCACAGACCTTTTTTTCCCTTCATTACATTTGATCTAATCAAGAGTCGTTGATCTCAATTAAGAAAGTGTGCATTTTGCTGGCAACTACTTTTGCTATTTCTGAGCTAGCTCTTTTTTCTATTTTTGTCCTTAGTCACTTTACTCTCAATGGAAAATATAGTAAAAATCTCATATTTTTAATTTTTATTATTTTTTCTATCCATAATATTATTTTAAATGGGTTAAATATAGAATTTGTTTTATTAATATTTTTACATGACTTCTCTCAAACCACAAGATTCTGTGTACCTAAATGATGGAAAACAGAATAAACATTTTATGTCATTTTTTTTCTTAGGGACACAAAGATAACTTTTAAATGGAAATAAGTTAAAATAAAGATGTAACAGGCTTTTCTATATTTAATTGTCCTATAACCAGAATAATAATGAAATTGTTTTTCATTCCATTATATCAGATTATAGCCTCCCTTTCTTTATTATGTCCACTATTCTTTCCATCTGTTTGTGTGGAGGGGGGAAAGTGTGTCTGTTGCATTGGGGGAGTGAGATTAAAGTTTGGATGGACTTTCTATCAATATCAGGTGCCATACAGCTATATTTAGAGATAGAGTGTTACGTGAGAAACAGTAGATTTTGAAGAAAAACAAACCTGGAATCATATACCCACTGCCTATTAGTGCTGTGACCTTAGACAGCTTATGTTATTTCTCTAAGCCTGAGTTTTGGGTCACTTGTAAAATGAGAATAAACATACACACTTTGAAGAATTTGGGGGAAGATTAGAACTGATATGTCACACAGAAAGAACTGGATACCTAGTAATTATTAGGTCCTTAGGATCATATCTAACTGAGAAACCAGATAAAATCCAACTCAAATCTCCGCTCTTCTGCTTACTAGCCTTGTGATCTGAGTCATGTTAAACTGAACATTACAAGCCCAAGTTTCATCACTTGTAACAAATAAAATTATATTTACTTCTTAGTGTCAATATGAAGGTTAAATGAGGTAATGTATATAGAATGCCCAACATGGGGCCTGGCTCAGATTCAGCTCTCTCAAAGATTTAGTTTCTTTTCTACTTTCCTTTGCAGACCCAATGAAGTAGAGATTAATAACGTGAATCTAACCAAGGCTTTATCATCATTCCATGTATTGCAGTGAACATTTACAGACCCTCTTTTTTTTACTGTCTTACTAAGAAAATTAAGACATATGGAGTGGTAGGAAAAAGATGGAAAAAATATCTTTGGTACACAGACTTTGGGGTTTATTTATTTACTCCAATACTGAGAAACAGGGGATAACATCTACCATGTGTAAAATATCTTGCATGTTTTTAAGCTGCAGTGTTTAAATAAAAAATTTTGTTTACCTTTCTCAGACTGGCTTATTTCACTTATCATAATACTCTCCAGGTCCATCCACACTATCACAAAAGGTAAGATTTCCTTCTTTTTTACCCCAAGTAGTATTCCATTGCGTAAATGTACCACAGCTTTCTACCCACTCATCTACTTATAGGCAGTTGGGTTGCTTCAAAATACCACATGATTTCCTTATATGTGGAATCTGATAAACAAAATACACTAACAACCAAAATAGAAACAGACTCATACAGACTGACAACTGTCAAGCTGGAGGGAGTTGGAGGGCTGGGTGAAAAAGGTGAAGGGAGTAAGCAAAAAAAAGAAACCTCATAGACAACGGTATGGTGACTACCAGAGAGAAAGGGGGAGTGGAGTGAGGTCGGAGAGGGTACAGAGGGGATAAGTGGTGATGGAAAGAGACTTGACTTGTGGTAGTTAACACACAATATTGAACAATGTACAGATGATATGTTATAGAATCGTCCTCCTGAAACATATATTTATTAACCAATGTCATCCCAATAAATTCAATAAAAATTAATTATTTAATAAAAATTAGCATTGTTTGTAAGTATATATGCAGATCATGTTACTGCCATCATGTACTCAGAGCTAGGCAGCTCTTTGTTTGACACACAAAAGACTTTGTTCCCAAACCACAAGACAAAAGAGTGCTCAACATGGATTTAAGCTTTTTGGTCTAAATAGTTCCATCTTTCAGCCAGGAATATTTATATTTCATAAAGTTTAATTTCATGTTATTAAGTGATTGTGTGTGAATAAGACATCCGTTAAATGATTAAAAATTCAATGGGTACAAAAATACATACTGTGGAAATTCTTCTAATCCTCTCATACTTGCTCTACACAAAAAAATATTACATTTTCTTGTGTTGTCTTGGATGGAACATTAAAAAATCTGACCTTCATTTACCCTGTTTCTCTCTCTTCTCTATTATTTCCTGAAATGAGTATGCGACAATCAATCAGAAAGGCTTGTTCATCTTGCCCAAAGTAAAGAGCCAGGGAGATGATAGATGCTACTACATAAGTGTTTCCACCATCATTACATTTGTATCAAATGGCAAAATCAACTAAGAACTTTTTAGTGTTACAGTCCTTGAATGCATCAGAGATTTCTCTAGTGAGAGGCCTCAAGAAATTAAAATGAACTCTGTTGCTATGTTATGTGGCATTCTAGGGCAGCTCAAAATAAGCAAGTCACAGTAGCAAATATTCTCCAGAAAACAGACGTTCTCCCAGAGAAGACATTCATCTTGACCTCTCAAACACTCCTGTGTTCATTATTTTAGAGAGAGTTCGATTTTCTCTCCATATATTCATTTGAAGTTACCTGGTTAACTGCTGTTTGCCTTCAGAAACTTAGTATTACTCATGCTTTTTTAAAAATACACATTATCCAAAGAATTGTAGGAAACAAATTATCTGCTGCAGCCATTTTTCCTTTCTGAAGCTATTTCATTGCTGTAAGCTATGTAGCATAATGAAGGTTTCAGGGGCTTACAGACTTGAAGATGACATGCCTCGGATCCAGATAAAGCTGAATTCAGGTTTGGGCTCCTTTACTTGTCTGCTGAACTCAACTAAGTCTTTGTTTTCTATGTGTAAGATTGAAATAATAATACCTATGTGCAATGCTGTGGTGAGGCTTTAAAAGAACCCTATCGTGTCACATTAGAGGTCACTTTAAAAATAAATAATACCAGAAAGCTCTCAAACGAGAGTTATTGTTGTTATTGTTATATAAAATAAATTATCCTGAAGCAGACGAGCACTGGCTTTAGGCACAGTTCAGATGAAAGCGGCCACAAACTGAGCAACCCCGACTGGCAAGGAATTTTAGTGTGGTGTGGGGAGATTCAACAGTGTGAATGATCCCACTGTGCTGGCACGTATCTGCACAAACGGGATGCTAAATGAGGTGGAAAGAATTCTAGACGTTAAGAGCAACTTTTTTCGGTACGTGGTGGTATCAGTCTATGTGTGATTTCAGCAAATCCCACCTCCAAAATCCCACCTCTTAGATTCTCTACACAGTCATGATAATCTCCAAGAACCCTTCTATTTCTGCCATTTTATGAGTCTGTGACAACGAAACATTCAAGAATTTGATGGGATGGAGCTCACCAAGATGACTGCTCATGCAAAATAAAATGTCTGCTGTCTCAGTGCAACTGGTCAGCACCATAGCACCTACCATGCAAGGCAACGTAAAACATGCCGATCAGGAAAACTCTGTTCTCCTACAAGCTCTACCGATTGTCTTCATTGCCTCAAGTGAAGAACCCAGTTGAAGTGGTTTTGTTTTCCCACTCACCTTTTCCCATTTTGAAAAAGCAACATCTGGCTTGTAACCATAACAACCACGTGCTAATGAGTCTGCAAAGTGACTTTTCCACAAATCACACTTTAAAATAAAGTATTACTTTTTGTTTCACTTTTTTAGGAAGATTTTTAACTGCAAGCTGAGTGATACAGAAATGGGCAAAAGGAGGTTTAGTCATAAGTACACAACACACAGAGGTTATTCTTGTACTATTTATTAATTATTGCATTACTTGTATTATTTGTTGTTTTATTATTATTCTTATTATTTTGTATCTTTACTTATGATTTATCTTTTAGGTAATATTTACTGGTAATTTAACTGACTTTTCCCCACCCCTGTATAATAGGTTACTTTTGCCTTTAAATACAGTTAACCCTTGAACAATGTGGTTTGAACAATGCAAGTCCACTTATTTGCAGATTGTTTCAATCAATATACAGTCGGTCCCCATATTCCGGGTTTCGCATCCACAGACTTTCAACTGCAAATAGAAAATACTGTTTTCAATCGCAGTGAGTTAAATCCTTGGATGAGGAGGGCTTGTTGTGTGTGTGTGTGTGTGTGTGTGTGTGTGTGTGTGTGTGAGAGAGAGAGAGAGAGAGAGAGAGAGAGAGAGAGAGAGTGTTTGCACCATTTTATATAAGGGACTTGATCATCCGTGTATTTTGGTATCTGAGGGGTGTGGGGGTGGTTCTGGAACCAATCCCCTGGGGATAGGTAAGAACTATAGTTAAGTTTTCAGGGGTGTCAAAAGTTATACATGGAATTTTGACTGTGGGGGGTGGTCAGCTAGCTGTTTGAGGGTCAACTGTATAAAAGCTTTAGTTAAGTTGTAATGCTTTATATTGACTATAGATGCTACCTTTGCTAATCACATATTGTATGATATTTTTGTTTCCTGAAAAATGAAGTGGTTTAATTACATATGCAGTGATGTGCTGGAGTTGGCTCTTGTTTCATGAGACCTAGTTGCTAGTATATAGTTCCCAAATCTACATTCATCATATTGGCAGCTTGAAACTGGTCGTGCTAGAAATATTTACAGCCTAAGAATCAGTCAATGCTGCAAGTCAGGACTTCTCCACCCAGACCCCAAGCTAGTTGTTATACATTTACTAGCACATCACCCATAATTATCTTTCGAATTTGTGATAAAATGGCACGTTGAAATCCACTACACACTGGATGTTCACTAGTTTAGACTGAGCCTTGTAACAAAATATCTCCTAAGCATCTCTAATGCCTAGATCCGTGAGGCCACTGGCTGTGTATAGAAGGAAGTTTATGTCTAGCCTTCTGTAGCACTCAAGTTGCTCTTTACATCTTCAACATAATACACTCTGATATCAGTATTGAGAAAATATTTGGCTGATGTAAATGTGATCTGAGCAGTAACATTCTTTATTTGGTATTGCCCAGAGGAAGGCACCCCATGATAATAAGTAATGTGCACGTTACCACATTATTTATGTTCAAATTTTACAACTGTTTATAGCAAGACTGCAACAAACAGACTTTCCAAATATAAGTAACTATTTAGAGAAAGATTAAGGAAAAACAGGAGTCTCTGAGCAGGAGGAGAGGTACAGAAAGAACAGAGAATTACTTGGCATCAGATAACATTTTCTAAACTGCTAATTAGTTGTCTGAAATTGGGAGGTTGGGTAGGAACTTAGGCAGGAGATGGAGACTATATTTAAAAAAACACTTTAGCCTTTAGAAAAATCTGAACTCTTGAGTCATTGAAATATTAATGTAATTTACCAATCAAAGAGGACAGCAATGATTTAAATGGTTTAAATGTGGAATATTTCCAAAACTGCTAGTTAATTATTATTTGGCATAGATGATTAAGGCCCATGAAGTGATTTTCAACAAAGCACAGATTAAAAGCTTGATAAAATATGAGGATAAATACTCAGGAAATAAAAAAGCAATAAAAAAATCTGCACAGTGTATAAGCATTAACTCTTGTGAATACTATGAATTATATCTGAAGTAATTTTCTCCCAGAAAACCAAAGTCAAAAAACACTGCTTGTTTTTGTATTTTGGGAATTAATTAAGATAGACTGTTAGAGAGGTAAATCAGTGATAATTCAACATGATGCAATTACTCAATTTACTTAAAGCCAATATATTAAAAGTTAGACAAAGTAAAAAATTTGGTCAGTCAACTACATGGTTAGGTTGAATAAAATAATCACATTTTTCAAAATTGAACTAAAAATAAATGATATTAAATTAATTTGTGAATTTGTGTGTGCAAAGTTAGTGACTTACCTTTATTGTATTGGGGAAAAGTACTATCATTTATTAAGCCATATGCCAAATACTGTGTACTTAGCACCCTATCATATCACATGATCTTCACAGTAAATACAGCACAAGAGGCAATATTTCAATTTTACAAGTAGGGACATTGAGACCCAAATAGGTTAAGACACTTTTTTAAGATCACACAGCTGGCAAATATCCATGAACTTAGTTTTGTCTGACTGCTAATTGTAGCTCTTTCAAGTTTACCAACTATGTACTTTTAAATATATCCTATTTTTTGCTAAGGCATTCATATAAGCAGAAAAAGATCAAATTAAGGTCACTCTTTTTAGAGCTCAAAAAACTGCATAGTCCAAACAAAATGTTTTTTTGTTTCTACTTGTTTCTACTGATTACTACTCACCGACCGTGTAGTGAATATGACATCTTTTTATAATCTAGCCAGTCCACTCCCTTTTAGGGGTAAATACTCCAATACATGCAGACCTTATGTGATGCTCTGTTTTTCCATGACCCCTAATTTGGGAACCAAAGTGGGGCAGTGTTTCTCTTCTCTGGCAGTGGTTTTGGATACATGATAAGGAAGGGCCAGTGGGACACTTCCATCTAAGACTTTGAACCTGGAAGAAGTGGCACAAAGATGGAAGTTCAGTTCAGATCTTTTCATGGTGAATATTGTGGTGTCCTATTGAGGGGAGACAGTGGAGGTGGTTTCTGCCTATTGTCTGTTCCATAAATGCTTTGCTGCCTGCCATTTCCCAAATTTTCTCCTCCCACATTATTTCTTAATTCTGAGTCCCTGATACCCTTCCAATGCCTTTTTTGTTTAGCAAGAGTCAGTTCCTATGGCTTGCAATCAAGAAACCTCTCACATATATTATCCTTGGGATACAGAAGTGGATCTTTAATGATTATGCTATCCATCAGAAAGTTAATGTTATTTTCTCTGGTTTTTAATCTGTGTTTACATAGGAGCAGCACATTACTGGGATAATTTAAGATAATCCATAAATGAGGCTACTAAATTTGTAAAATGTAAATGACTCTCCTTCAGAGATTATAGTCCAAGTGTCATCAGTACTGACAAAAAACCACAACTTAATGTTATGTGAGTTAAAAACAGAAACCTTTATTGGGGAGATAGTTTGATACTCAGTCTAGCATATGCTCTAGCAATTCCACCCCTGGGTATATAACCAGAACAATTAAAATTAGGATCTCAAGTTATCTCCATACCCATGCTCATTGTAGCATTATTCACAATAGCCAACATATGGAAAAATGTAAATAGACTTCACAGATGAGTGGATGAAGAAAGTATGATATTTGTATCACATTTTATGCAAATATTGTATACATTGTATGTAAATATTACTCAGCCATCAAAAGTAGAAAATCCTGCCTTTGCGACAACCTGGAGGGCATTATGCTGAGTGAAATAAGCCAGGCAGAGAGAGACAAATACTGTACAGTATCATTTAAATATGCAATGTTAAAAAAAGCCTATTTCATAGAAATAGAGAATAGAATGGTGGTTGCCAGGGGTTAGTGGTGGAGAAGAAACGGGGTGGTGTAGGTCAGAGACACAAACTTTCAGTTGTAAGAGAATAAGCTTTAAGGGCCTAAGTACAGCATGGCGACTACAGTCAATAATATGGTATCATATGCTTGACATTTGCTAAGAGCAGATCTTAAGCATTCTCACCACGCACGCACACAAAGGAGTTAACTATGTGAGGTGATGAATTTGTTAGCTGTCTCGTTCTTCGCAAGCATCCCATCATGTATGACGTATATCAAATCACGTTGTACACTTTAAATAAACACAATTATATTTGTTATTTCTCCGTCAAGCTTTTTAAGTCACAGAACTTTTTTAAAAATATAATTTGTGATCAATAGTAAGATAGCTTGAATTATTTGTGAATTGTGTGCTTTAAGTTTTTAAAATAAAAATCTTTTCATCAGTTAAACAAACAAAACAGACACACACGTAAGGAAAATAAAGTGCTCTCAATGTATTCTATATCTGAACCAGTAAATTATCTGACTTCATAATCAGGAAACTTTGAGTCTTCGTATAATAACAAGGAAGTTCCATTCAAGTGTTCAATGTCATTCATATAATAACTACAAGTAAAAATAGTGCATAGTTTATAAAATGACAGTACTTACTGAAGGCAAAAACCCATGGCTGACAGCCAGCAGATAGTCTGTCAGAGTGAAACTGATTCCCCAACTGCATTTATCAAAACCAATTTTGCCTAAAAAATCAGCTTCTTAATATGAGAAGACACACATGTTGATTGTTCCAACTCTGGATCATATTCTACAATGTTTGTTAAAAATTAATTCATAATTTTCCTAATTATATTTTTTTTGTATAAGAAGGATTACTCAATCCAAACTTAACATTATCAGATGCATATAGAACAGGTACATGGAAGGCAGCCTCTGAGACTAAGACAAACACATCCAGCCAAAGTGAGAAAAATTTCTAGTTTCACCCATCCCAAACAAGGGGGTATGTTTTAGTTCCCTCCTACCCTTCTTTTTGGATCTTACACCAAATGGAGGAAAGGAGCCTGGAAAAGCGAAGCTTGGGAAAGCAAGAACCCTTTCCTCCGAGGCCTCCAATAGAGTTCACACAGGCCACCATGCAAGGGCTCCTTGCTCTGAGCCCCCTGGTCATGTAGGTTGTCCCAAGATTTGGAGATTGTGGTAGAAAATAATAAGTATCAAGAGAGTCCAGAGATGAAATTCCATGTACGGAGACATTAACAGATAGGTTATCAAACAGCGCTAAGCAGTGAAGACAAAATAAGAGATTACAATAAAAGAAAAAAAGAAATTGAAGCTAAGTTACAAGATGGCATAGGAATTAAGAGTCGAGGCTCATTAATCAGTGGGCCCAGATGCCCGGAGTTTTCTCATGTGTAAAATGGGGATAATAGCATCTGCCCGATAGAGTTGTTATTAACGTTAAATTAAATGATAGACATAAATCACCTAGAACAGGGTTTGGTGCAAAGTAAGAACTCAATGAGTATAACCTCTCTGAGCCTCAGTCTCCCTACCTCTAAAGTGGTGTGAACAAATAGCATCTACCTCTTGGGGCTGGTATGAGTATTAAATGAGATAATGCAAGCAAAGCACCGAGCACTCCGCCTAACGAATAGTAAATGTTCAGTAAATATCTATGATTGTTATTGTTATTTTACAAGTCCTTTTCATCTCCCATGAGATGCCCCACTGCCAAGCACACTACTTGTCCTTCCTAAACCTAAGTTAGAATTCCTCTTGCATTCATTGGCCTAGCACTGGTGGAAGTTGTGGCAGAGAAAATCTTACAGTTTTCCTAGGGGTTAGGGTACATGACCAACTATAGACTAAGATGTTCTCTTTAGCACTCATGTCCTATTTAATTTTAACTGTCATCAGAATATGCCCTTCATCAAATAGGGGGAACAAGCCAGGCAGGCTATAAATAAGAAATTATGCTTGCTTCTAATGCAAGTTGGCCTCCATATCCTCAAAGCTTCCATTCAAAAGCCTCACAACTGAAAGTTCCCCATGTTTTAACAAATAAACCCCTTAAATGTAAAAACCATTTACATGCAAAAATAGCAGAGCTGATGGCATCATATGAAAAGGAAAATATTTTATACACTAATAGATAAAAAAGAACTATGCGGTGGTGGCTGAAACAGTTCATATTTTTGATGTTTCGCAAGTAAGCAAAGATTGGGTTTTGAGGCTGTATTTGTAAAACGCATATTACTGACTTCTGATCCTAGAGGTAAAATCAATCAGTTTCCATAAACTTTTAAGAGTAGCTCCATCCATTTCTTCTAAAATTTCCCTTCCGAGTGGAGGAAAAATAAGGGTCCAGCAAGTACAGAGCATATTCATGAAAAGGAAGTTGATCTTCCATTCAAAAACTAACCAGGTCCAGCCCTGCTTAGCTTGCAAGATCAGACTAGATCAGGTGCATTCAGGGTGATAAGGCTGTAGTTCATGTTTGGCTAGAGGAAACCACGAAGGGTAGGACTTAGCAAAAAATAAGGCAGGAAAGGAAGGCTGGAGTTTGTGAGGCATTGAACGCCGTGTTTTGGAGATTGGGTTTTCAAACGTTTTGAGCTGCCATGTTAAACAAGCTTATCTTAAATGTATATTTTGTTTATGTTTTGAGTTGTATAACTTGGTTAACATGTCTGAAGAAAAAAGAAAGAAGATATAGGACATTGTTCAGCTTCACTGTATAGGTTGATAGACATTATAAAGTACTGTAAATCTCTAATATTTTCCAATAAGTCAAGCATTTCATTACACTTTATATCGTAAAAGTGGCAGGTACTTGATCTGAGAAAGGTGTCAGACATGCGCATTTCTAACTGTTTCATCCATTTCATCTAAAAGCTTCTCACATTTTTCCTTAGGCATGATAGGAATGCAGCCTCTTTGAATTATATGCTCTAGGTCTGTTTTGTGCGTTGTTTTCAGTCTATTATTTCAAATTCAAACACTTTGTCAGAGTATTCCCTAGAATTCCCTTGAAAACATTTTGAAAATATATGAAACTGAATATTTAGAGTGAAAGCTGGAAATACATTTAAGTAAATCTTTGAATATGTGGACTTTTGCTAAACTTAAAGAACAGGCCTTAATACTTAATGCATAACCATAGAGCAACATATGCACCCATATCTAATAGCCCAGGAGACTAATTAGTTTGAAAAATGAATGTTCTCAAGTCCCTCTCTCCATCCCCACCCCAGCCCAGGGTGATTGTTATTTACCAGGTTTTAATCTGAAGAGAATATATAAAGCTAAAATGGAAAAGCCTTAACACTAGCCTTTAAAAATATTGGCAGGCTCTTAATTATGGCAATAGTATAAATAGAAAAGTACCCTTACACCGTGCATTAGCTTTACAAATGCTTATAATGAACTCCTTTATAAAACCATTGCAGTGTAGAGCTAATTTAACTCAGCTTTCAATTAAAACTGAAGAGAACTGTAATCTATTGCCTACAATCCCTTTCTCAAATACAGTGCAACCAACTTTCATTTTAATTATCCAGTAGTTAATTCAGAAGAATGGTGCTGACTTTAGGAAATAATTAAATAATCGGCAACTGCACGTTATCAGCAATTTCATGTAAGATTCAGCTTACAATAGGTATTAAAAGGAGACATGATAGCGATGATTCACTTCCATTAAAAAAGTGTGATGTACGTGTATGTGTGTGTGTGTGTGTGTGTGTGTGTGTGTGTGTGTGTGTGTTTTAGGTGAATGTATACCATATCAGGTCATGGTATAAAGCAAAATTCGGCGCACTACAGCCCTTTGGCTAAACCCGTATTACCACCTATATTTATAAGTAAAGTTTTATTGGAACAAAGCCATGCCTATTCATTTATGCATTATCTATGACTGTTTTTGCAATACAACAGCAAAGTTGAGTAATTGTGGCAAAGACAGTATGGCCCAGAAACCCTGAAACATTTACTATTTGGTCCTTTACAACAGAGGTCTGCAGACTCCTGGTTTAAAGGATCAGATACAGATACCACATACTAAAGAAAAAGTCTACTCAGTATCAAATATATATACATGCAAGCAAAATGAAGACATTATGCAAATAATCTCTCTGGCAAGGGATTATGTTTATCATAATACCCAATACCTACTAAAGATTTACAGGCACATCAGTGAGAGATAATATGCAGAAACTCAATGGAGTCTCTTATAGACTCTTATGTCTTATGTCTTGTGTCTCTTTAGATGCATAGATTAGCAGAATTCATGAATTGCCTCCATCATTTTGCATAGTGTTCTCTGGTTCTAGATATGCATGGGCTTGTATAAATATTTTTTACAGAAAAATTCAGTCAGCTGGTTATTTCTCATAGAAAGCAGGTGAACCTAATTTTTATCACCCCTATAGATTGATTTAGCATATTTCTGACAGACTACAGTGTGTCCTTGAACAAAAATATCAGTAGTAAGGCAATTAAAGCTTTAAAGATAGTTTGTATGGCTCGGTGTTAGCCTTATATAGTAGATGTAACTCACAAATTTACTGAGAGACCACACCTCAACTCCTGATTATTCTTCTTAGCAGTGTCTAACCTTGAGCAAGTGGTTTGTCCTCTGTCTAAGCATTTTTTTGGGGGTCTGCTGATATCTACTTCACAAGGTAGATGTAAGGATGAAATGAGACACATGCATATAATACATGCTGTAACATCTGGCCCTTATCTAACAATTATTAAAACATAATATTCTTCCCTTTACAAATAATGTCTATTTTGTCTTATTTTTAATTTTTATGTTTTTTTCCAAAGTTTTTAGTTGATTATTGAGGTGTATAAGTTACTATTGAAAAGTAGGTGAGTGCATTTTGACAATTATCATCACCCATAAATAAAGAGTGGATTGCTAGGGTCAGACTGAAACTGCTATAAATCTAAGCCCAGGGCACCAGAGCCCAGGGAAGTACAAACACAGCCGCTAGAAGGGGTATATTCAAATAGACAGAACTTTCACATTAACAATTGCTTATTTATTAATGATATAAAAATAAAGTTTACTTTTTTCGTTTTTAAATTTTTATTTGATTTGATTTTTATTTTTTTGCTAGAAAGAGGCTAAATGTCCACACCTAGCATTAGAACTACCGTCTTCTCCTGTGATTGGCAGTAACCCAATTGAAGCTACTTTTTAGATGGAGTCTGGTTTAAATACTAAAAAGAGCTATTCAGAATAATGGAGATAATTCTAGGAATAATTTCCTTAATGATGAATTTTTTAAAAATTTGACATATAGGCTGGATGTGATTCATTGAAATATATTTAACATTTGAAATCAGAAAAAAATTTGACATATACTTTAATAATGTACAACAGTAGACATGCGAAATTTTAAAAACATGACATGGAGTTAGAAAGAACACAATAACACTTGTATCATTATTTTGAACTTTAAAAATACCATCCTTGGACTAGAATTATTTTTGAATGATAGAAATATCAAAATGATGAGGAAAAAAAATCCCATTGGAATATACTATGGTAACATCTCTGGAGAGAATTATTTCTATTTCCAGTAGAAGACAGAGATTAATGTATTCTTTGAATGGTGAATTAGAAATACAAGAGAAAGGCAATTTTCATTCACTTCATTCAATTATTTGAGGGTGACAAAAATGACATGTTTGGGGACTGAATGATTTGGTGATTTTAAAGGCAATTTCAAAAGTCTGTTTGCAATCCATATTTATTTTTTACCCATTAAGGATAAATTATACCACCTTATTCAACAGACCAATAAATAAATTAGGATGCTTTTGGAAAAGTTGTAATTCTTCTGTGCAGCCCCTTTTATTCAAGTACAATCAAGTGCATTTGTGGGGGAAAAAAGCAAATACATACATTATTTTTTTAAAGACACAAATAAAGGTAAAGATACAAAATACAAACTCCTTTCTGTTGGACATGGGTATCTAACACTTTATTTCTGAAGAACAATTTCACCTGGGGCATTATTTTTGAGATCTTGTTTAGAAGTTTCAATGTGTCTATACAATTGATGTTTTCGCAATTTAGATACTTGGAGCCAAAACTCTACTTTTGTATCAGTATGAGAAAGATGAAATCTCTGTCCCAAATTAAAATCAGACTTGCCATTCTATTTTTTAACATTTGGAGTGTTTTCTTTTCCCTTGTTTCTCCTCTAAAACATCCCGATGCTGGACATTTTAATGAAGTAATTTGCTTATTCTTCTGGCTTGAATTGCATAAGAAGCAAGTAAAGCACAAGTGGTTAGAGCACAAACTTTGCAGTCACGGGAACCTAAGCATAAATCTTCCTTCACCCCTTCTTGACTGTGTGACCTTGGTCAAATTTCTTTAGATCTCTAAAATGTGTTTTCATCCTCTATAAAATAGGGATAAAAATAGCATGAATGTCATTGGTGGTTGTGAAGACTAAAGGACATCATGCAGATAAAGCAGTAACAATAAACATGTAAATACATTGTATCAATAAATGTTTTTACAAGTACATTAACGTATTGTATATGAAACACTTTACAAATACAAAAACTGTATGTAAAATTAACTAGCATTTGATGTTTATGTTTGCACAAGCAAGTATTTAATATACATACATACATACAAACATATGTGTCCATTTATTAGTGCATACGTCTTTTGACTAGGATCTAGCAAATCTTAGATTTTACAGGTAAAAAAGAATACGGGATGTGCAGATAAATTAAACTTCAGCTAAACGACGAATTATTGATAATCCTGTATTTTATATGGCACCTGTAGCTAGGAAACTTTATTGTCAGTTGTCAATATTTTTAGTTTTCATTTTGTAAGTTAAGTTAATGTAAATGCCAGTTTACTGAATGGCCTGTAATACTCCCATCCCCACTGCAACCAATCTGCTTCTCTACCTCTTTGTGACATCCCTTTGAGATCTCATAGTTCTTTAGTCACTTATAATGGACTAACTTTCAATTATTGGGATCTAAAACCCACCTGACCAAAGTAAAACTCACACATTAGTGACACCCCAAGATGTCCGACAAGTTAGCTACACACAGCAAACACAGATGTACACACACTAATCCACTGTGGGATTCTTCATGTTAAAATCTGTTACCTGACTGTATTAATACGCAAAACTTCAAAATCCAAGGGTAACTCCCAATCTCAGGAACCATCTACCTGGTTTGGAAAGACAGGGAGAAAAGTCCAAGTCTGATCTGTTTCTTCAAATTCCCATTAAACAGTTTCTTTTTAAATATCTCCTCTCAAATAAGCTACAGTGGATGGTACTAGTTAGACTTATGTCTCCTTTCAGCAAATCCTATGTGGGTTTGTCTAGCACGTTTTTTTAGAATGTGTGGACACTACTTGCATTGTTCTCAGCTTTGGGGCTTCAGCCAAAATTTGAGACAATAGGGAAAATCTCATTTAACAACCTGATGCATTATTTAATTCATATTGACTAATAGAGCGAATGTAATTACAAAATGTCAGAATTTTTCAACTTCATTAATAAGCATCATGCATGATATTTATTGACAACTTAAAAACTATATTCAAAGTAAATGTAACCTGTAATCATTTGATGTCAGTGAAGCCGTCATTTTAGAATGATGCACTTTTTTTAGCATATTTTATTGATTACACTATTACATTTATTCCATTTTTTCTCCCCTTTATCCCGATCTGCTACGCAGCCCCCCTTTTCTCTTGCAGCTGTCTTCTTTTTATAACTGCCTCCTTCTCTCCTGCCACTTTTAAGATTCTCTCGTTATCTTTAATCTTGGGTAATGTAATGATGATATGTCTTGGTGTGTTTCTCCTTGGATCCAACTTCTTAGGGACTTTCTGAGCTTCCTGGACTTGCCTGTCTAGCTCCTTTGCCAGACTGGGGAAATTCTCCTTCTTTATTTTTTCATATAAACATTCATTGACGTGCTCTTCCTCTTCTCCTTCTGGCACCTCTATGATTTGGATGTTGGAATGTTTAAAGGTGTCCCAAAGATTCCTAAGTCTCTCCTCAATTTTTTGAATTCTTGTTTCTTCATTCTATTCCAGTTGAATGTTCATTTCTTCCTTCTGCTCCAAATCGTTGACTTCAACCCCAGTTTCCTTCCCTTCACTTTTGGTTCCCTGTATATTTTTCTTCATGTCACTTTGCATAGCCTTCACTTTCTCCTCTATTTTGTGACATACTCAATCATTTCTGTGAGCATCCTGATTACCAGTGTTTTGAACTCTGCATCTGATAGGTTGGCTCTCTTCTCGTCACTTAGTTCTTTTTCTGGATCTGTTCTTTCATTTGGGCCATATTTCTTGTCTCACTGCAACTGTTACATTGAAAGGGGCGGAGGCTTAAGTGTTTGGCAGGGCAGGGCAACCCACTTGGCTTCATCGTAGCACTGTATGTGGGGGAGGGGGTCAGAGAGGGAACAATGTGGCTTTCTGGGTTCTCTGCTGGTTTTCAATCACTTTTCTCATTTCCAACAAGTAGATTGTGCCCTTTCAGGTGCTCATTCCTGGGTGGGTGGGTTTGTGTATGTTCTAGGATCCTGTGGGTCTCTCCAGAGGACTCTCCTGTGAGACTGGGAGTTTCTCCCAGTGCCACAACTCCCAGATTTTTACAGCCAGAGGTTTTGAGGCTTTAGTTTCCTGCACTGGAACCCTGGGTTGTGTGGTCTGTCTCACTCCCCAGTAGTTCCTCCTGGTATCTGCACATGAATGTGGGGTATCCCAGTCAGCCAGCTGCTGCATTGTCATGCGTCCTCACCACCCTGGCTTCCCGTCTCCGCCCCTCTTACCAGTCTGGATGAATGTTTCTTTAACTCCTTGGTTGTCGGACTTTCATACAGTTTGATTTTCTGGCAATTCTGGTTGTTTTTTGTTTTTAAATTGGTTGTTATCCTTCTTTTCATTGTGTGAGGAAGCGAAGCACATCTACCTATGCCTCCATCTTAGCCAGAAGACTTATGCACTGTTTTGATATTGCATGATCTATGATCTTCTGATTTGGAACTCTGCTGGAAAACTTCTAGGCATGTTGGGTTTTATACATTATTTCCTTTCTTGACATTTAACTTAATTAATCTCTAAATTACTTCTCTGGAAAGTCCTTAATTTAGGGTTCTGTAATTTTCTTTTCTTTTTCATAGATATTTTTGTTCTTATGGTTGAGAATTCCACTTAAAAGTCTTAAAATGTTTCAATCATCCAATATTGAATACCTGTCCAAAGAAAATACTCTTAAATAGAGAATACAAGTTTTATGTGCAGAGGTAGTCATAGTGACACTATTTGAAATACAAAAATAACCTTTAAATTATCTATGAATAGAGAATTAGTAAAGGAAATCACGACACATGTACTGAATATATTGCATGGCTATTTTAAGTGATATTTGTAAATAATTTTGGAGCATGGGTAAATACATTTTATTCTGCAATAAATGAAAAAATTGCATATAAATCTATATTCTATATTAGTGTCAAATGTAAACATATAAATTATAATAATAAAAGACCAGTAAGAAGCATATTAAACTAAGGTTGGCTTTGGATGGTAGACTATGATGATAATTGTTTCTTCTCAACATTCTAAATTTCCATTTCAATTTTTTTGTATATGTTTCAGTAGAATAGAAAAAAGCACTTTTATTTTAAAAATCACTTTCTAATAAACCTTTGGATGACTGCCTTCTTTCCCTTCTGCAAATCAAACAGATGATACAATTTCTTCCTTTCCTCCTCCTCCTCTTCTTCCTCCTTCTCCTTCTCCTTCTCTTCCTTCTTTTCTTCCCTCCTTTGGTTTGACATTAAATTCAGTTTGATTTCAATTAAAAGCCACAATGGTTGAACAACTGTATTTCGAATAGCTGAACAGATGTGTTCAATTATGTTGTTGTTTTTATCTGATGCTAAAATTTAAATTTTTATATCAGCTATTTTGGTACCATGCACACACGGCTATGATGTATGCAAAGGTGAGGGGACCATCGCGCAGTCTTCATTCTAACAAAAATATTTCTTAATCTTTTGTTTCCCACTTTTAAATTTAGTCTTTTTTCTTCAGGAAAATCTCATTGCACCCAATATAGAATAATTGTTTATTATTACAGTGTAATAACTGGCACTGAGTGTCAATCATCACCATCATCATCATCTACTGTTATTATTGAGCAGTTTCTCAACTAGACTACTGACATTTCCTTCTAAGTGGCTTCCTGCTTCTACTCTTGCCACATAACAGTCTATTCTCAATGAGTATCCAAAGTGTGATTCTGTGACCTGTTTTAAAACATGCCAAAAAGTGAAACAGCCTTCAAAGTCATCATGTCATTCCTCTCCTTCAAAACCTCTCATTAACTTCCTATCTCGGAGTAAAAGCCAAAGGTTTACAGGGAACTACCAGGCCTTTTATCAGCAGATCTCATTATCCTCTCTGGCCTTAACATCCTACTTTCCCTTCTTCTTCAAGGTCATTTGGTTTTAGCTTTGGTGACCTCCTTCCTGAAACTTCCTGAAACTTCCTGAAAACCTCAAACATATTCTGTCTCAGGGTCTTTTATTTGTTCTTTCTTCTGCCTGGTCTCTTCTATGCAGTACACATTGGTTCCTTCCTTCATTTAAGGTCTCTGCCCAATTATCACATTATGAAAGCAGCCTTCCCTGCCCATTGTCTATGAAATTGACCTCCCTCCTCAAACCCAGTACTTTCAATCTATGCTTCTTCCGAATTTCTGTTCTATATAGAATGCATAGCTGTATGGCACTCTATATATTTTTACATATCTGCTTATTTGTCTTCCCCACTAGAATGTGAGCTACATGAGGTTAGGATTTTGTTTTGTCCGCTGCTGTATTTTCGGTATCTAAAACAGTACTTGGCACAGAGTGGGTGCTTGGTAAATTCTTGGTAAAGGAAAAATGGAAGGATGTAAGAAAGGAAGGGAGGATGAAGGGAAGACAGAAAGGGAGAAAGGAAGAGAAAGAAGGAAGGAAGGAGGGAGAGTATGAAGGAGAAAAAGGGAAAGAAGAGAAAGGAAAGAAGGAAAACTTTACGTGGATTATTTCATTTACATTTCCCAACACTTCTGTGAGGTAGATAGTATTATTTTTCCTACACAATCCATGGGAAAACTGATGTCTAGAGAGTTAACCAACTAAATCAAGGTCACACAACGTGCAAATAACAGAGCTCAACTGAAAACCCAAGTTGTCCATTCTCTTAACCTTCAGGTTCCACAGATTACATTAATACCAAAAAGGACTTTACATTAGGCTCAATCAAGGTTGTACTGTTGGACTGAAAGTCATTTGGGGAAAACTACCGTGATGCCAAATCCATAATGAACAAATATCTGGGTATCTTTGAAAACATGTCTCAGTTCTTTCTTCCTCCTCTGTAAAATGTGGTGTATGGAAATCAGTCTTTCAGCTCCCTTGTCACTTTAGCATTTTTCAAACCTTGTTTGGATATATGGTGAGATGCTTGTCTTCTCCACACATAAAACTCCAAAATAGAAGTTCCTCTGTTAGTGTGGACTACAAGATAGTTCAACTCTGGCACCTGCTCCAGTTTAAAATAACATAATAAAAGAACAGCGACAAATGGTAATTGTGTGTAATCTAAACAGGATTCTCCAGCTTCAAAAAGGAAGCTCTTTTAGTCTCAAAGTTTGCAAGAGGAAACTATGGAGTTTAACTATGTAAGTATACAAAGTACATAAAAGCAGTGTTTTCATGGCTGAACATTCCCTTCAGTCAACCATATGGAGCGCTCACTGTGTACAGGTCTGGGAGAGTAATGAAGAAGACATGACCCTCATCTTTACATAGTTCACAACCTCATAGGATGGGAACATCTAACATGTGTGGCCTGCTTCTGTGTCAGTATTGTGTAGCTGGGGGTAGTATGTATGCACACTATCTATATATGTATATGTATGTGCATATATATGGTATGGATATATGTGGTATGGATATGTGTATATAGGTATGTATATATATGATATATAAATATGTATGTATATAATATATAATGTGTGAAGGTATATATATTTGCTGCACAACGGCACATCATTTTATTTGTATTAACTAAAACTAAGAGGAAATGATGAAACTCATCTAAGGGATTTAAGTTAAGTGCCTGTATACTAATATATATGTCCTAAATCTATTGTAGGGAAGGATATTCTCTTGTATCCTTAACTTTACAAGGATTTAATGGTCTCATGTACACTATTGATTTCGTAGAATTTATTTGTCTTTGGCCTTTGAGGAAAATTACCTGTACTATTAGCTCTCGGACATGCTCAGTATAAAAGCCTGCTGGCCAGAATCGAGTAGCAACAGAATCCTGCTGTACTACTTTTTCCTTCAAACTCAATGTGAATGTAAACCCAAACTTTACCAACCTGTTGCAGTTTCTCCTTACTCCCTTATCTGTTCTTTAAAGTCCACATAAAAATGCCTGGGCCTGCCTGTTGTTGTTACCATGGCAACCCTCCCAGGCAGTTCATCTGGGAGAGTATCTCCAGGTTTCAGATAGGTCTAAAATGGTGTACCTCAGTCAGTTAGCTGTGTGGAATCCTCAATTAGAGAAGCTCATTAATAGTAAACCATTAGCTTCAAATGATCAACTGCCTAATTATTTCCCTAAAATAAATCGCATTACTGATTGTTCAGACTGAAGAAATAGATACCAATGTTGACTAAGTTAATTTAACTTTTTGAAACTGCAGAGCAAAAAGTTGTGAGCTTGCATTATTTATAAAACTCTACTCAGTGAATAGACAGTCACATTTAGTAGTATTCTGAGACTTTCAGAAAATATTTAGAGTCTAGACACACTGGCTCTTTCAAAATAGGATAGCTGAAAAATAAGAAAAATAAAGATGTACATGACAGACTGAATTTTCCTACTTTTCTTCCTGATGTGTGGCAGTGTGTAGACTGATAATTGTAATAGATGCTCACTAACTCTGAAACTCAGAACCAATCACATTCCAGCAAGAGCGCCTTTTATTTCTTTTTTTAAAAATAATGACTTCGGCCCTGGCTGGTGTGGCTCAGTGGATTGAGCACCAGCCTGCGAAATAAAGGGTTACTGGTTCTACTCCCAGTCAGGGCACGTGCCTGGGTTGTGGGCCAGGTCCCCAGTAGGGGGCGTGTGAGAAGCAACCACACATTGATGTTTCTCTCCCTCTCTTTCTCCCTCCCTTCCCCTCTGTCTAAAAATGTAAATAAATAAAATCTTTTTTTAAAGTAACTTCACTTTCCTAAATAGTCAAATTAACTAGAATCTGCTAAAACACTGCTAGTTCAAACTTAATTAAAATTTTCAAATGCTGCTCAAATACCCTTTTTTGTTGTTCACTGTTGACATGTTTGTACTAAAACACTTTCAATTTCATAATAATTGGTAAAGTACAACAGTTGGTTGAATTGAACATAATGGAAAAGACATTTTGTTTGTTTTCACAGCAGCAAAATAGTCAGATCAAATGGTTATTATAAAGTCGTGCTTTCACAAGCACACTGGTTAGTCATTTTGACTGTGACCACTTAAGTCACTGAGTACAAGGCCTCTTAGTCATTACCACCTTAATTTTCAACAATGGCTGAAATCCTTAGAAAATGAGATTTTTCCTTGGTATGTGGTTACTATATATACTTTTATATTATGTGGAAGCCAAGACATTAGGATTTGGACTCCTTAGGAAAGCTCTCGTGAGTATCCATGCTGTTCACACCAGTCCAGGGCCATGTAGCACCGTACTGAAGCCTGAGGCAAAAGAGAAAACTCAGCAACACTGATCCTGTCTTTATTTAAAATGTTGATGTTTTCTTCATTGTAGACCTTTTGCATTGATATTGATTTTCTAAAAACATTCGGTTAAAATAATATTTATCTTGATTATTGAGTATTTTGACACTCTGTTAAATTTTGCACCAAGAGCAATTGTCTCATTCACCTCACTGTAGTCCTGGCAATAAACCAATGAATGCAAATTTGAATCCTTAACCTCAGGCCTGGACGCCATAAGCACCTTTGGGGTATACGAATGCACTTTGATTTGTAACCACTAGATGGAGACCTTTTCATTAGGTAACACAGACCCCACCACCACCTCACTCAATGTCTTGAGTTAAAAAGGATGGCAGTTGTAAGAGAACAAAACTAAATTCTTGGTTAATTTAATGCATGTGCAGGAAAAATTAGCAAATGGAAAAGGAAGCTGGTATTATCATGGCTAGAGTCTGAGTTGAAGAGTCTTGAGTTTGACTCCCAAATCTACTACTTTGAATACCAGCTGTGTTAACCTCACTGAGCCTCAGTTTCCTCATCTGTAGATGGAAAATAGGCAGAGAGGTTACTTTACATGCAAATATACATATGAAATCTAACAAAATTACTGACCACCAACAAATATGTCTGTTTTTGCCTTTGCTTCGCTTACAGCAGATTGAAAATAGAATAGTCTAGTAGCCCCAAAAAACTGCGTGCAACATATGCCCCTTCCCAGTTGCTACTATTTTAAACCAAGTTTAGAAGGACAAAGCTTTATAAATCCCATGAAAGCTTGAACTCTGGCGAAGCTCGTTCCAGAGACCAGCTCCTAGTCTTTTCCTAAGTCACCCTACTTGCTACAGAACTCGATAAGTTTATTTCTATGCAACAATTGCTAACTGAGTACCAAATAGGTGCCCAGGGCCCTGCCAGGTATTAAGGCTCTGGAAATAGACAAAACACTGTTACTAGGAGCTCGAAATATCTAAATTAGGAGTGAGGTTTACAAATGCAGATCTTACAACTTATGACTCAATTTTACAAATATATGTGGAGATTCCACAATGCACAGGGCACTGACACACATTCCAACACCTCGCACAGTCAAAAAAAAAACAAAACAACAACAACAAAACACGCAGCCTTGGTAGAAGCACAGAGACTAGCATTAAAACCTACCTTTTCCTGACTGTGTCACCATGACCAAGTCCCCAATTTTTCTGAGCCTCATTTACTTTTATCTGTAAAATGTTGACAAAGGTAGTAATTATCTCGTTATTGTTGTGAATATAATATGATACACTGCACAGTGCTTAGGATAGGACCTGGCACAGAGTAAGAACTCAAAAAGCGTCACATTATTATTAAAGCTGATGGAAATGTGGGGATACACCAACGAGCTCTGAAGCTTCCTGAGTGGAAGAATTATTTGTTTCCTCTTGTCCTGGCACTTTTTCATCACTGGTTGGGAGAATAAGACGAGATTGTTTTCTCTGATAGGCAAAGCGAGAAAGAGTCCCAGGGTAAATTTTTCTCATAGCTGAGTATGCTAGAAGGAGTGGCATATATTAGTAAATGGGTTGGAAGCAGAGAATGGGGCTATTTTTTAGCCTTTGTGGATGTCTTTGGTGAATGTAAATACTACTACCATAGCAAATTTCAAGGTACTTAAAGTTTGACAACAGGCTTGCAAAATTCCCAAAAATTCAATAATCAGTTCTCTTGTGCTAGTGTGAGTAAGTTCTAGCACACCAATGACAGAAGGCTAGGGATACCAACTGGCCGATTTAAGGCACTATAGGACTTCCAATTCAAGGGCCTCAGTCCTTTGTGTTTTAATACTGATACTAACATTACGTGATTTTTCTCAGCTAACTAGTTGTATTTTGAATAACTGATTCTGGACCCTTCGCTTGGAACAGTGTTTACCTCCTCTGTATTGAACTTGTCTATGTAGTAAAGATGGCCTACATTTTTACTGGCCCACTATGCTGTTTTCCAGACCCCCTAATCTCCCCATTTAAGAAGCCAAATCGAGTCTGAATGGTCCTTGTACTTAAAGCCTGAGGGGTTGAGTACATTTTCAGAAGCAAGGGGCAGCTGGAATCAAATTTCCTTATTATGATTGAACAATTCCCCACAATTGAAGTATAAACCAATGAGAAATTAATTTGATGACTGTTTCTCTATTATATTGACCCTTACACTGGCTTTTGCCAATAGATAAATAAAGAAGACAGTCCATTTGGGGCTTAACAAATGCTACCATTTAGTCATAGCCACATATTGACTGATCATAATTTCTCAGGTGATATCTAATCCTGACAAAACTCTGCATTCTTTATAGGAATTTATATCACCATTTTGCAAATAAGGAAAAGTAGGTGCAGACAGATAAAATTACTCACAAAGGTTATGCAACCAGGAATCAAAACTAAGTCCAGTGGCATTTCAACATCTATGTTCTCAGAAGTCGGGGTGCTTTGCAAGGCTTGGGATATATAAAGATAAATAAGAAACAGTCCTGGCCTTAAGAAGCTTGTAGTCCAGCAGATCTCTCTAAGCACCTCTTACAGACCAAAGACAACGAGAAACCTGTCAGCCAAGGCACTAGCGACACACTCTGGAAAATGGCCAGGACCATGATGCCATGTCAATCCAATCTGCACATTTTCTGTGCATCTGTCTTCCTCGCAGACTGGAAGGGTAGAGTTAATTATGCTCAGCCAAGGCAGTGTATAGGAACAAGGGAAGGATAGTTAGGAAAACAAAGAAACATTAAACGCTGTGGGGAATGTTCCTTATAAATTGAACCTTTCAAATATCTACTTTTTACAAATTGATGAGAAGTAAAGTAAAAAATCCATACTGGTCATGATGCCAGCACTTTCGACCCAAAAGTCTAGAAACAGAAGTGAATCGATCTGAAGTGCCTCAACTAGGGTTGTTGAATAAGATACGGGACACCTGTAAAATGTGAAATTCTAATAAATGATGACTATTTTAGCAGAAATAGTTCTCAAATATTGCATAAGATATACTTTTACTAAAAATGCATATACTTATGCCAAAGTTCTACAAAAATTTTAATCATTTACCTGAAATTCAAATGTAACTGGCAATCCTGTACTTTTATTTGCTAAATCTGGCAACTCTCGACTCAAGGGAAAATGGGTTAATAGTTAAATAACTCCATATTGTCCCCATCCTTAACTTTATTCTTTGAGTAGACTGATCTAAGGTATATCAAGCTACTGAGACACATGACACATGTAAAAGCCAGCCACTGGCATCCCCCAAGCAAATATTAATAATAATAATAATAATAATTTTCCAGGATACATTTTTATTTAGCATTGACTCTACTCCTACCCCTTTTAACCAGACAACTTGAAGCCCTGGTATGCCACAGGCATTGTTAGTTTTGAAAGGTTCATCTTATGTCATACCAAACATGTTTAAATGTATCTACTTTAATATCTTTGTCTCTATGTATAGGAGTTGAGTTCACTTGCAAGTGACTAGGTGACCTAATGTTAAATAGTCATTCAATTAAACACTTATTTATTTTGATTTTTTTTTTAATTTTTCCTACTCTGGAACCAATATTTTTTTCAAGTCTCTACTGTTTTCATAGTCACATGCACAGTGCCAAGGTCCTATGCACCATAACTTGCACGCCAAATGAACAAGATGGCTCTTTCCTCATTTGCCTTCATTTTGCAAAGGCTGACAGGGCATAGACAGCTCAGGAATACTTTATTTTATGCCTGTAAGTGCTCCTGGGAAAGCCAGTAGATTTCACATTTCTTCAACTTATTCCTGACCAAGTGCACTAGTCAAGAAAACTCAACCCTTAAGTAGAAGTAAAGGGATGGGACTCCCTTTATCCCAGGTTAGCCATTTATGAAACCAATGACCCAGGGCTCTCCTTGAACATCATGCATAGGAAAAAGATAATAAATAGCACCTTATGTTCTCACATGATTCTTATAAAGATCAAATGAGATCAGGTAAGAGAAAGTGCTTCAGAAACTCTAAAATGCTTAAAGATAATTAGTAACCGCCCTCTGTATTCTTGTCAACAAACTTCCAGGGTGAATCTTATGCAAAAGATCCTCTTGTAATTTAAAAAAAAAAAAAACACCTTATTTTTCTGAGCTTTAAACATGAATTTTTACACCAGGTTTGCTTAAAGCAAATTCTCTCTGTTTCAACTAACATAACACAAAAACGTAAGGTTCTCTTAATCAGCAAAATTATCAATGTCACCATGTTGGTATCAAAGTCAATTACTAGGCATTTTGGTAAATTAGGCTCATTTTGAAAGTTGTTTGTGAAATGTATTTAATTGCACTGTCTATTTCGATTTTGAGTGTGAGTTGCTATAGCTTTCCATGTCATTACGGCAGTTTTGCAACACACCGCAGGAAAAAAACAGTTGTTCAGTCTGAAGGCAAGACAGAGATTCTGTGTGTACATTGTATTTAAAGCCTTCTGGCTGTGAGTATTAAACTCTGGTATAATGAAGACCTTGTATTTCTTGTATACGAGGCCAGAACTCTTATACTGCCAGGGATCCGGCGGCCTCTAAAGACTGGAAGTAGTTGCTGCCAAAAATGACTATCATGAAAGCCCTTGTACTGTACAGTATGATCATGGACAGGGTCCATGGAAAGACCTCGATTTGCAAATAAAATATTTACAGTCTATCTGAGTTAACTGGGTATTTCCTAACAGCTAGATGTGTGTGTATGTGCTCATTTTGACACTGTGTAGATTCCAAATCCAACTGAAATACGGTAGTTGTGCAATTTATACCCATTGATTCCACTGGAGAATTGGGATGAGTAAAACTTTGAAAGCTTTGCTGACTGTCTATAATGAATACTGTTCATTAAGGATGTTGTTTGATTTCAAATACACATCATTTGGCTATTCATCTTAATTTTCTGCTCTGTTATGTCTTTAGGTTTTCAGATTTAACTACTTAGACACTATATTCACAGCTTTAAATTGTCCCCATCACTGAATGTGATTTTTCTTTATTTTTTTCTCCCTAAATGTCCATTTACCATCTTCATTGTGCCAAATGAGATGTTGAGAAAGGTATATGAACATTTATTTAAAACTTAACATGTTATAAATAACTACACATTAAGTGCCTTTTATGTATATTATTTAAATGCATCCAGGAGCTTTTGAGGCCAGGGCGATCCATACCTTCAATTTATAGATGAGAAACTGAGGCTTGGACTTCAAAACAGGTGAACAGACAATTGCCATGACTAATAGTAAGTTCATTTTTATTCTTGTTTTTTATAGAAAAATTCTTTTCCTCTCTCATTACACCAGACACTGTTCTTATCCTTAAAAGCCATTATATTCGGAAGGCGTTATTAAAGGAAACATTGAAAAAATATCATCTCTTACAGTCTCCCACGTTAGCATAGAGTCTCTTTATTTAGTACAGATTTAAGTATGGCCCCAACCAAAGACCAGAGAATGGTTAAAATGTCCTCCTTGGCAGACTTACAGTGCCCTTCTGCAGACCACGGAGCCACCTGGATCCTCAGAGCTCTGGCTCACTCACTCACTGGGCAAATACACTAAGTATTTGCTGTGCTTGCTGTCTACAGAGTTACTTCAGAGATAAGAATGAGACAATGTAAAGAACAGATACAGACCCACTTTCCTCATGGGTAAATAGGTTACTGATGCCCACCTCACCAAATAATTGTGATGTCTAAACTAGAAAACATATCTGAAGTTTATGAGTCTCGTAAATGTTGAAAAATAAGAAAAGAATGTCACTAATTTCAATAAGGCAGTCTTAAATTCATTCAAAATGACGTTGAAGGCCTCATCTTGACACTTTTTTTTATTTAAAAAACTATGTTTTTAAAACAAATACATGATCTGATGACTGCTTAGGATAAATGTTGAAAATAATGTCTTCATAATGAAGTAAAAGCAGATTGTATTCATTTAAGCAGTTATATGAAAATTAAGGTACAATATGTTTTTATATTGTTATAAAATTATTTTCAACATACACTTTGGAAATTAATACAGTATTGAGTCTATTATATCTATCTCTGATTGGTTTGACAAATGTGATAATCTTGTTACAGAAACTTCAATGCAAATTATCCTCTGTTGCCCCTATATCTTGTAGAATAATAGTCATCAGTATAGTTATTTCTATTAATAAAGTACTTGCTACAATGCAAGTACTATTCTAAAATCTCTCTGTTTATTATTTTCTTTAATAACCAAAACAACTTGCCAGGCATTGATCATTATCCACATTTTCCAGATGGAAATAAGGAGGCTTAGAGGCACTTTAGCCAAAAGTCGCTCTACAAGTAAGTGGCAAACAGAACTAAATTCTATTTCATAAGATTCCAGCACTCATCAATTAACTACTAGACTATACTATCGTAACCTCACTGAGAGCTGACGAGTGTGCTCAGCCATAATTTATCCCTTCAGTAAATAGCAAGTTCCTACCTTTCAAGTAGGTCTTTGTTTTTGTCTATAAATTGAAGTAGAGAGTTTTACTCAAGATCAAATGAAGTGATAACTTCTTCCCAGACATCTGTGAAGAAAATAAACTGAAGAGGCATGAATCCTTAATCAAGAAAGTATAGGGAATGTGTAGCTCAGGGAATATGTGTAGCCCATAAGAGAGGTACAGCCAAAGGGGATACGGGGTCCATGGGAAACATGTGGCCCAAGTGCCATCAGCAAATCCAGTGTCATGCCCATGGTCAACATTCTACTATGATCATGAAAATTTTCCCATTGAATTTGGGCTTAACCTCAAAATTCTTCTAAACATAGTGCCCCTAGTAAGAACTGCTATTCATTTATTTAGATATTAGGTAGAAGATGACCAAGTGTAAGGTTCCCTTCTCAGGGTTAGCATGTGAAATAAAACTGATTTGCCCTTTCCCTATGAGAAACTGAAAGTTGACCTAAGCAAGGTATGGGTTTCTAAATTACAATATTTCATTCCAGAGTTCTAAGAAAACTCTTACTTAATTTACTGGGGTAGAACTAAAGCCACACCTTCTAAGAATAAAGTGAATTTGATTCCTTATTTTAAGCAATAATTGTCCTTAAATCCTTGTTATCTTGCACAAAGCATATGAATACTTTTGGTTTGGTCAGTTTGGTCTCTCTCTAGGTTTTGTCCCTTTTGGACTTTGGAAAACCACTTGTCACCAATAAGTGCATGCCCCCACTTCCATACAGGGATCTGTGAGGTTTAAGAGGTAACTTCATAGATGAAAGCTAAGCCCATAACAGGTCTATAGGTGATTTTCAAGGTGTAGTCCATAAATGTTTCAAAACTATGCTAAAATTTCTAAAAAAAAAAAAAAAAGAACCCATAGCTTCCTAAAGAGCCATGTAATGTATTTTGGCTCAATCCCACATGCAATTCAACAATATTTACTAAGTAGCTGTTCAATACTAGGCACCATATCCAGATCTAGTTACAGAGAGAGATGCTTACAAACCCAGTGCCAGCTTAATGGAGTTCACAGGTGTCCACCTGTTAGCTCCGCAGAATCTGGTTCCCCACCAGCCATCAGTTGTACTCTGTGAGGTAAGAGTTCCCTGGAGCCATGTGGAGTTCCCCAGCCCGTCTCCCTAGCCAGGCTATGAGAGACATTCTGCAAAAGCTGTGCTATTAGATCTCCCTTCAGAACACACAGCCTTCGCTGCTTCTCCTGGAAAACTGGAAAATGACTACCATCTCTTCCGATCAGTTGCAGAAGAGGAAAACAAAGCACTAGGTAATTTCTCAATAGGTCACCCTGTCACATGAAATTCTCAGTAAATCACTGTTACATTTCTAAAGATCACAGCTTGAAAAATCATTTGGAGCACAGAAAGACTTGAGGCAGAAAGGCCAGTTAAGAGGCTATTGCGGTAATCCAGGGGAGAGATTACGATGGCCTGAAATAAGGGAGTGGCGCAGGAGACAGAGAGAAATAGAAAGATTTTGAGAGCAATTTTCAAAGGTATAACTGACAGCAACTGTGAGAAATGAGACTCTAGACGAAGGTCTGAAAGAGCTCATAAAGGGTTCTATGCACCGCAGTAAGGGGCTCACTCTATCCCTCAGGATGGAAGCCGCACACTGGGGAAGTACAGCCCCAGTAGCCTGCATGCTCATTTTGTTTTCCTTGCCCACAGAGAGTTAAGAAAGCAAGCTAGTTGCCGATATTTAAAAATCAAGACACTTAACATGAAAGTCTGGACTTCTCATTTCTTTTGAGGAGAAAAATAAAGAGATCAGGCAAAAGTGACCCACAATTCTACATGACAATAATAGGCAGGAGCTGAGTGGTGGCTGTGTAGATAGGTTATGGACTCCCCATTTTGATACACTGTCTCCCTGGGACCAACTTCTCTCGTTTCTATTACCTGCCGAACACCCATAAAAAATGGATATTGTTTGTTGTGCTGTAAATAATGAAAAGACCCTTGATATGGTGAATGAAGAAAAAACGTTCTAAGGAAACTAACCTCACAGGGTGATCTGATCGTAAATTTCTAACTGGGCAGGTCATAGTGAGTAAGCCAACCCAGGCATATAACTTCTTTAGCAAAAGGTTTATCTTTGCCTTAAGCAAGCTCTGTTCATTGATTCTGTGCACCTAGGTGAACACACCTTTCAAATAAGCTGTAACCACCGTCAAAGAGAGCAAGTAATCTTGCTAACTATTTTGTAAACCGGAACCCTCACCTTGCTTTCTCCAATCTTCCTTATATCCTCACCTTAATTTCAAATGCATAAAAGAAACTGCAAAACTGTTATTCTCCAGAGTATTTGAGATCTTGCATCCCAGTGTATGTCACCAGTTTGGCTCAAATAAACTCACAAAAATTCTCTACAGGTTTGGACATTTCTTATGTCCACAAAATGTTTAAACGGGGAAGTGTCATGAGCATTTTTAAAGAGAGATCATAGTGGTGGAAACACTGAATATGAACTGTAAAGAAACAAGATCAAAACAGGAAGACCAGTTCAGACTGTGGCAATATTACAACTGAGAGTGGAGGCAGCCTAAGCCAAGATGTGGGCAGTCCTGAAAAAAAGGAGGGGGGCAGCTTCCAGGGGTATTTAAGGAGCTGAACCAACAGGGCTTGGTGATTGAATGAGAGTGGGAGTAGGATGCAGAGGATAGGGTAAAACAGAGTAAAGGATGACTGACTCTCAGGGTGTCTGGCTTTCAAGATCTGGGTTTAGATTTAAAACACAGTAGAAGAAGCTGGCTGAAAAGTCCAAATTCTTACTCTAAATTTCAATACATTTGTTATTTTCTGAATGAAAATTAAGAGTTGCTCAGTGAGGCATGGCCTATATGGAAAATGAATCCAAGGTACTCCTTATTGCCTCCAAAAATAATCTTCAGAAGACAACAACTGACTTCAGGTATCATTGGAGGTGTAATCAATGCTTTCTCCTATATGGTCACAAACCTACCATATCATGGCCAAGATGGACATATATATTTTAAAAGGAAACTGAATGAGGACAAGGTAAACACCAACAAAATGAGGACACGAATCCGGCCCTGGCTAGAGTGGTTCAATGGATTGAGTGCTGGCTTGCGAACCAAAGGGTCACCAGTTCGATTCCCAGTCAGGGCACATGCCTGAGATGCAGGCCAGCCTCCCCAGTGAGGAGCACATGAAAGGCAACCACACATTGACGTTTCTCTCCCTCTCTTTCCCCTCCTTTCTCCTCTCTCTAAAAATAAATAAATCTTTTTTAAAAACCCATCCCTTTACTCTCATTATTCATAGTTCACTAAAGAAGCAGCTCACACTTACCTGGCCGGGGAGATGCCATGATCACGAAGGTGGTTTTCCCAGGGCGAGGCTTATTCATCTCACTCCGGATGTGCAGACCCCTGTGATTTCCCCAAATGTGGAGAACATGGCTGCATAATTTGTGGTAGTGGGAGGCTGTATTTGCATTCTCCCCTGAAAAAATAGAAAAAAAAAGAATCGGCTCTATACTATCTATGAGATGCCTGTAGACATTTATTAAATGAGTACTACAAACAGTTGATACATAAACTTAATTGTGTTTTCCTCTATGTTTGCTAAGTTATCCTGAGGGGAAGATGAGTGATTAAGGCAAATGAAATTACCATTATGTCATTTTTTTCCACACACAAAATAATATAGAGTTCAGTGAGGCTGAGGGTTCACAATAATGACGGAAGTGCAAATATTTACAAATGATGTGATTTAAATGTCCTCAAACTAGATGTAAATAAAGAACCTTAAGATCTTGATAAAAAAAATGAATTCTGATTTTCATTTTTATCGTTATTTACTATATATCAATTGCAAAGCCACTGTCAGGAGAAAAGGTGTCTATCCAAAACTAAAAGATTTTGCAAAGCTGACTTAAAGTGAAATAAAATACCCTCTTTTTCATGACCTATTTTTTCCTTTTATTCATCTCCCAGAGGAGGAGATGAATGGAGGTAGAGTTGAAAGAAATGAAACAGATAAAGACAACTTGTGGGCAAGTTGCAGACATCAACGCTTGATCATTTATATTAAAAACCAACACATCAAATTCTCTTTCCAAGTCCAATAAGCAACCAGAAAGAGGCATTGCTAATTTGTCAAGGATATATTAGACTGAATTATTGTACGTAGCATAAACTGAGAATCTTATTATGGTAAATTTGCAACTGATGTCACCAAATTAAATTTGCCTCTTTTCTACTAGAAATGATGTATTTTTATCTAATAGTTCTTTTTCCGTATTATTGATATCTAGATGCTATTTTTCCATTTATATATTGTGTTGTATGTCAACAGTTTATATTCCCAGAAATCTAGCCCTTATTATCACCACCATGATCAACATAATTATACTAATTATATTGCTGTTAGACTCCATGGCATCAGACTGAGGTGATGCAATTATGGCTTCTGAGCAATGACTTTATAGTTTCTTCTTACATACTGTATATCAAAACAACATGTTCAAGTAAAATTATACCTTTTTACTTATCCTAATGCACACCTACTTTTACATAGGGTTATTTAACTCCAACAACAGAAGTTAGAATTCCCTGTGGATGCGTTATGGCATTATATTCTTTTCATTCAAAGTAAACCCACTTTGAACCACTTGTATATACTTGTAGCCTGCATTCTTTCCCTCAGTTCTCTTCACTAGAATGTCATCAAATGGTCCGACTATAACTGCAGTTTTATGTTGGCAGGGCCACAAATGAATCTGAGAATAGTTACTGTAGTATACATATGCCCTCAAAGTTTTCCTGAGTTTCAGATCTAACCCCAATCACAAACAAGATGGCAGTAGTTTTATGTGAACACAAATTCACATGAAAGATTTGTCGGTTTTTCCTCTTGTATTCTATACCACCCATCAAACCATCACCAAAGTCTAAATCAATGTGACTTAAGACATTTGGATGGTTTTCATTCTATCTGAAAAAAATACGTTTCTCTTCTCCCAGAGTGGGAAGAATCCCCTGCATGTCAATTGGCAAATTCGATGACTTCTCTCTGACCAACACTTCTTCCTTGTTTCTAATCTATGAAAAACATTCCAAAGAGCTTTTCTCCATTAAAAAAAAATACAGTTATATACAGCAATAAGCAAAAGTAGGTTTACAGCTGCAATACAAATAAAATACAATAATTAATAAATAATAATATAAGAATAAACTGTGTTTCGTGTGCTTACCACTGTAAACCTCCATTTGCCCACCCCTGTATAGACTGACTTGATGAATGCTATTTTTTCTTAGTGTTGCATTTACTAAGGACAACAGATGGACATTCTAAGCCATTAATAAATGCAGACGAAAGATGATATGCTGGCAAGCTGGCTGGCTGGTACGTTAGCAGAGTTTTCCCAAGCTGAAACAATGACTTAAGCTAAGATGAATGCTCCCCAGTTGTTTAAATAAATGGGTCAACACTCGCTTTACTAGGTAGTAAACACATGGAGTGTTAACTGGCAATTTATAAGCATTTAATAATCATATAAATGTATCACACATTGATTTGAACGTCGGGCAGTTTATTGTCATCCTCAATGAAGGCCTTTGGAGGCAGAACACATAATTATTTTGTACTTCCATTTAAAAGGATAGAGAGTTAATCAAGCATGTTGCTCATAAGAAACAGTCAAATGAAGATAGCACGTGGCTGCTAATTTCCATAATCTGTACTTCATATTCCAGCTTGAATCCTAGACCACAACTTTATTCCAAAATCTTATGTTATGGTGGCCTCATGCAATCTTTATTTTCGTCTCTACTTTCCAGAAATACTTTTAAGGCAAAATGGAATATACCCACAGACAAAGCCTTGTACCAGTAAGGAATATAGAAAAAGAATGATTGTGTAATCAAAGCCTATACAAGGTTAACAAATTTAGACATGCCTACAGTAACTGAATACTTCAATGCCAAATTAATGCAGCATTTTCAAATAAACTTGAGAATTAGGATCTGAAGTATTTGACAGTGCCTAATGAGCCATCGTCATAAGCAATAGAGTGTTAAAATGAAAAAAGAAAAATGCTATTTGCAATGCAGTTTTCCTGATTATTTTTAGATTTTCTACAGTTATATTTCCCTAATGCATATGGCATGTGAATGACTACTTATACCTAGTTTAGATCTAAAACTGATGGACTGTGACCAAATAACAACATATCACTTTTCACCCGGATTCCTTGATCCAAAATATACATAAGAATTTTAATACTTGTCTATATTTAATGGGACTGATCATCTGGCATGCATAAAGGCCATCCCAAGAAGCCCTGTGGCCCTCTTATTTCACATACGTAGGTAAGTGCTGGAAGTTTCATGAAGGATGACAACAGTTACAAAGAATTTCACTGATATTTTTGTTCTGCCCCGAATTGTTCAAAATAATCCAGAAGAGTCTTTGCAGTCAAAAGAGCAGGGTCTGGGGAGGGGCTTCAGTATGAACAGGCCACTTCACTGACAGCTAGAACTTACATCAGATGCCAAAGGCCCTGCCTCAGAGCCATAGTAACTGATTTACATCCCTGTTGAAGGAGCCATTTCCTGGGTCCCCAAGGAAATCAGAAGTTGAATCTGCTTCACTACAGCCTGGCTTGTTAGAGCAACCTGTCCACAGAAAAGCAAGGTCATGGTCTCCATTTGGTTTGGTTGTTTCCTGCAATAAGTTATGTTTTGGTATTGTTTCCAGAAATAATCAGTTCTCTCTCAGTCTGACTTTCATATCTTTTTGGCACTTGGGGGAGTGTTTGTTTTATGCCATTTTCTTAGTTCCTAAAGACCATCGCTGTAAAAAGCTATCTGGAAGAGATGCCCAGCATTATGTAAACAGAGGTAATGCTGTCAGGTTTGGTGGCTTCAGAACTCTGACTTCTGCTGTCTTGCCGTCTGGCCATCATACTTTTCATCTCCTTCCTCCCCAGGACTGGCAGAGTACAACTTGCATTAGAATTCATTTGCTCTTGCATGCTCTTCCGCCTTTCTCCTTTCTTTGATAAGATGCTACTCTTCCCATAATTTAAAAAATATATACCTGATACTTTACTTTCTTTTTCCCTAGGCCCTTAAAAACATCTGCATTGGCTGAAAATCACAACTGACTTGTTAGCAGGGTGTTCTAAACCAAACAGGTTTCAGTTAGGTAAATATTCCAGAGATTAACAAAATATATTTTCCATATTAATTCTTTTAAAACCCCACAAGATTTGGCACAAGCATGTCAATCAATTAAAAAGGTAAATATCAGAGAACTACAAAATGTCAGAGTTGGAAAGGGTACTTAGAGGTCATCTAAAGCAAGGCCATGTTTTTTCATGTGCGGGAACCAGGGTCCAGTGAGGATGGGTTGCCAAAAGTTTCACTGACTTAAAACAGAGCTATAAGCAAAGTATTTAGCAGGAAGTGTAATGATGCCTGTAACTTAGTTTGAAATTCACCTAAAAATAAGATAAAGTGAAAGAGAGATAGATGTGAAAAATCAAGTGCAGTAAAATGTAAATGATAGCATCTAGCTCATGAGTTCATGATTGTTCACTGTAAATACTTTCTCTACTTCTGGGTGTATTTGAATACTTTCGTAATAAAATGTTATGCATTTGAGCATTGCAACAAACTTATGAAGCTAGTAAGTCAACAATATTAGAGATAGATGCCTCATAATAGGTTTGATGGATGCATAAGTGAATGCTTCCCAGGGAAAGTGAGTTGCCAAAAGTTTCGTTGGGTTAAAAACAGAGCTGTGTGCAAAGTATTTAGCAGGTAGGCTTCCCAGACTAACCACCAGAGGAGTATGTCTCTTATGGGTCATGAGAACAAGGAAGACCAGAAGTCAAACTCAGAACCACTGTATGGAGGCAAAGGTTTTAGACAGGCTACAAAAGAGTAGAGCAAGAGAGAGTCATGACTGGCAAATGCTGGTACCCACGGTCAAGGTAGATAATCTAATATCACCCTTACATAAATAATATACTTCTTTAAGATATATTGGAGGGATGGGGAAACTGGCTAAAGGAAGGTAAAGGAATTAGCTAAAGAACATACCATATTTTGTCGTGAACAATGTGCTTCCATGTATAATGCGCACACACGTTTGTGGTTCAATCTTTCAGGAAAAAAAATTTAATTTTAATTTTTTAATTCAATTTTTATTCATTTATATTTAGATACTCAGTTTTTGTATTATAAAGGAATGTTGGCATTTATTTTTGAGCATATTATGGTACAAGGAATTTTATGTAATGAATAATTACAAAACACAAGAACAGATACAAGGTATTTCAGGTACTACCCATGTATACCGCCCATTCATATTTTTCCCTCAAATATTTGGATGAAAAGTGTACAATATACATGGCAAAATACGGTACACACATAACCCACAGACACAAACAACAGTGTGGAGATGGCTGGAGGGAAGGGGGGCGGGGGCTGGGTAGAGGTGGGCAAAGAGGAAGAAAATGGGGACATCTAAAATCACGTCAGCAATAAAGTTAAAAATACTTCCTGATAAATAATTTAAAAATTAAAAAGTAATTTTAAAATAATCAAGGTTCATAAATTACAAGAAAAGATGCACTGGAGCAATCCAAAGAGATAAAATAGTTATCTTTACTCAAGATTCTTGCAATTTCAGGTGAAAAAGAAAGTCACTCCATATTTCCTTAAGTAAATAAAAGGACTATGTTGGTTTCCATAAAGGAAAAGCCTAGGGGGAAACCTGGCTTGATTCTCGTTATCTGCACCCAGACTCTAGATCTCCTGGGTCTGCTTTCTTTTGCGTTCTTATTCAGGCCTTCCCTTCCTCATTGCAAGGCTCTCTGCATCATCTGCTTATATCTCTCAGGTCCAAACTCAGAAGAAATGAGAGCATGGTTTTCTCAACAACAAAAGCAAAAGTCTGAAAAGTACATTTCATTTCCTCCGCCTCAATTACGTGCCCATCCTTAAACCAAAAACAATTTGCAAACAGACTGTAGTATTCTGATCGGAAGCCAAGCCATTAAAATGAAATGTCATACCACAGGTTGGCTGTCAGAATATCCTTTAGATTGCTGAGGAAATCATCTTAAGGTCCAAGATGGCAGCAAGGAATAGAGGTCCAAGATGTGACCCAAAGGAGTCACAAATACAAAGGGTGAAAGTGGTCCATTTCAAGAATAGATGCACAGTGCTGGCTCTGGGACCATGAGATTTCCTTAGAGAACAATCTAGGACTTGATGAAAGAGAAAAGGAGCTTGTGCTTTGGTACACATGGATTCCAGGCACATAGAAGAAATAATAAATTTGAGATATTAAATAGGGCCCTTAAAATCAGAGACACTCTTGGAGCCACATTCTCCGAAATCTTATCTATTTTTGCAAGTCGGATTGGAAGGAAATTCAGTGACAGTTCTTATATCTGGGTAATTGAAGTTAATTTCCAAGTAAATTTAAGAGTAGGTGTGAATGACTTCATAAAATAACATTATACCAACTGGGCTACTCATTCCAGTTTGGTGATTATATAATCAAATGCACTGTTCAGTCAAGACCATTTTTATCTTTATAATCATGAGTTAAATTACACAGAACTGTGAGTGCTATAAAGTTACTAGAGCTCTCTATCCATTCCCCTTCCCAGGGTAGAACTGCTGGACCCAGTAATGCTAGACCACAGAGCCAGGCTGCCAGAGGCAGGGCAGAGTATTGCTCACAGCTGCCATGTGTGGAGCCAGAGTGTAGCAACCAAACAGGCTCCAGGAGAGACTTCCCAGACTAACTGCCAGAGGAGTATGTCTCTTATGGGTCATGAGAACAAGCAAGGTTGGAAGTCAGAGTCAAGACCACTGTATGGAGACAAAGGATTTAGACAGCCTACAAAGAGTAGAGCAAGAGACAGTGTGTTATGACCGGCAAAGGAAGGTGCCTGGTATAAATCCTAGAGATAAGACTGCTGGAAATAGATTGAGTATACTGGTTAAAGCAGCTGGGGTGGGGAAAAATACTGACCAGTTTTCAATAGCGCCTGAAGCATGCTCACAAATCTAATTTGATCCATATAAAAATACCCTTTCTTATCCATGCTGATCTAAGCAGTTCTTTCTAAACATGAAGTAGATGGCTACCTAGGAAATGTCTTTAAAATATTTAATGTGCAAAATTGGGATTTTTAAGGTATCTTGATCCAGATGTTTGCACCTGCCTTATACCTGTGTGAAAATTGTTAAATTTGTTCTTCTCAGCATTTTTCTCCGCTTTCAGGAAGGCAGGGCCCATCTTTCATTCCAACGTGACCAACAGGCTGATAGACACAGTGAGTGCGTGAATTGTAAAAATAAATAAATAAATAAAAAGTAAAAGTATTTTCATTCATTCAGGAACTCTTTCCAGAGTTTCTAATCTGTGCTAAGCCTCATGATAGGCAGTAGGAATGCAGTGATGAGTAAAAATAGACCTACTGAGGGGAAGCACCTGGAGGTGGTGCTGACAGATTAGCAGGTGCCAGAGCATCTAAAGCTCTGTCAATTACAATAAAGAGTTTGATCTTTATTCTAAGAGCAATAAAAGGCTTTAGGAAAGTCTGAAACTGAGAAGGGAATATGATGACATCATTGGACTTGAGTTTTCCAAAGATCAGTGTGGCTGCTGTGTACAGGTTGGACGGAAGAGGGTGAGTGGGGAAGCAGGAAGATCTGCTAGGGAAGAAGGCCCTGTAATAGTCCAGGGAATAGGTGATGATGGTTGGAACCGAGGCAGTGACTGTGGAACATGAAATAGGATTTTAGAGGCCAAATTTGCATGATTTGCTGATTAGTTATGCACGAGAGACGTTGGTGAAGAAGAATGAGGTGTTAAGGATAGCATCTATGGAGTGACCTACAACTTGACAAGAGCAAATCTACTCTCTGTAGGGGCTCCTGTATCATACAGACAGAGCAATCCAGTATGTTATGTCTTAGATCTCAAAGACTAGTCATATATGGGTTCACTTTACAGACCTATCAGCTTCGAGTAAAAGCCTCTTGTATTTTGCAAAGACAGAAAAGACATTCTGTGCCGACTGAAGACAAATAATGAATATGATATTGAATAAGGTGTAGTGCTTCCTTCATTTGCTGTCATGTTTAAAATGTGGAAAGCCCTGTTCTCATTCATTAACCATTATGGATTAATTACCCATAGCTAAATCTCAATTTTTGTTAAGTCTATTTCAAAAGCCACAAAGCAGGAACTAAGAAACTGGCAGGTATTAGAACCCATGGAACATATTCCAAGAGAGAAGTACTTCATTGTAATTATCTAGAGATGGGAAAGGCAGTATGGCATAGAGGAAAAGAGCAGCAGCCTCAGACTCAGGAAAAGCTGTTAGAATCATGGTTCTGCCATCCAGTGGGTGTGTGACCTTGGAGTACTTTATTCCTACATGTATTTTCTTTAGTTTAAAATTCATTTAGAAATACTGGAGTCACAAATTGTTATAAGGATGCAATTAGATAACTAACCATAGTTTCCTTATACACCCATAATGAGTATAACAGTGCCTACCTTTCAGGGTCATTGTTGAGCTGAAAGATAAGGTAATAGACACAAAATATATGGTACATTGAAGACACTTCAATCAGAGCTATATATAATATAGCTCTAATAAATCAGAGCTATTAAGACAAAGGGAATCCCTTGGGCTTGTTCTATACAAACAAAATAGAAAAAAATAATTGACTGAAAAAACTCTCATCATGCAAATAAAGCTGATGTGAAAGTTGTATTACCCGCTTGATAAAATTCTACTTTTTTTTGAAATCAGGATTGTGTGCAGTTTTTAAAATAATATATTTTTAAAATAAATTTTAACTCACAAGGCAGTAAATTAAAAATAATAACTGTTTTCGATATTTTTGGATTATCTTAATGCCATGATATAAGATTCTTAAATTTACCTGATTTCAAACGGTACCTTATCAGACAGGTCTTCTCAGATTATCCTGTCTATATAGACTAGTACTCCTTCCTCCATCAGATGAGTAAGCATAATAACTTCAACACCAGGGTTCTCCTTATCCCCTCTACCCTTTATTGTTCTCCATAGCATCTATCACCAACATCACTGACATACTGGGTAATTATCTGTTGACTTGTTCCTGTTCTATCTTTGACCACTAGAATGAAAAGTTCAAGGGGAGTAGGACTGTTTTGTTGTCTTTTGTTAAACTGACTTATCCTTGGCATGTAGAACCACATCTGACACAGTGGGGGCACCAATAAATATGCACTTTTAAAGGAATAATTACATTCCTCTACACTTACCAAATAAAATACACCTATTCACATGCATTCATATAAGAACAAAGCTTTCATGCAATCTACATGCACTTTACAGTTTAACATTATTTTTCAGCTCCCATTTCTTTTAATGAGGCCAGAGAAGGCTTTAACTCTACTTCGAAGTCAAATCTGTTGAAACTCAGACAAGTTGTGTGTGTTGTTCTTTATCGCAGAGCTATTGCATGATTTCCTCACTAAAACCTGATTCCAGAAGCAGCAACTACAGTTGCAGTGTCACCAAGGCAGAAGTCACTTTGAATATGCAAAATAGCAGCATTCAGTTTGTATCTGTCATAAATGAATTGCTTACTTTCTAGTTGAATTTCAAGTTCCTTGTATTAATGAGGGTATGCAAATAGTGACTTTTTCCTCACCCTTCATTATAAAGGTTAAGGGCAAAGAATGAATGCCTGCTGTGTGATACTGCTTTTTACAGAGAAAGAAAAAAGATTTGGAACTTGATTTATAAATATCTTCATAATAAGAATGCATGATAAATGAAAAAAGCCTGGCTTCCATCTGACAGAGAGTAACAGCAGCATACTATGTTTGATTAAGATCTGCATTTTCCCTTTCACGACAGAAAATGTATTTTGCTGAAACAATGATTTAAGGTGAGTTTTGGTCATCGAAGTCTCATGAAGCCTACCCTGGAAAAACTGGAGAGTAGGCAGACCTTGGTTTGGGGTGTTGGCTGCCTTTCCATGTTATACTACAACCACTGTGATCAGTCTCAGGAAACAAGAAGCTTCTTCAAAGAGTCCCTTTTATCTCCTCATGACCTCCACCCCTGTCAAATGCCTAGTGTGGAGCTATCCCTTCACTGAAGAAAGAAAAATAAGTTGAAAGGCTACTTTAGGCTAATCTGTTAAGATGTTAATAATTCCAGAATAATCAGGTCCCACCACTTACTAGCCGTCTGGCCTTGCACAAGTTACATAAGTTCTCCTTGCTTCATTTTTCTGGTTATAAAATAGACATAATAGTTCTTCACAGGGTTGAGTGAAGACTGTGTGTGCCTCTGTGTGTGTGTTTCAGTGTAGATGGAACTTACCATTAGGTGTTTGCTAAGTATTTGCTATTAAAGAGAAAAGTCATAAAATGTAGTAAAAGAAGAGACCAATCCAAATTGGATTTCTGTGACCTGAGCATGTTACATAATTTCTCTGTATCTCAGATTCCTTGGTAAAATGGGAATACTCCTGACTTTACAATGTCAGATTAAGGCTCACTACTATTGTCTATAAAGCATATAGAACAGCATCTACTGCATAGCCGATGTTTCATATGGTATTAAATATTATTCTTTGCAACTTAAATGGGGACCGTGGGATATAGTAATGCTATTCTAAAGCAATCAATGGGATAGTGGTCTTCAACAAGTGGTTTCATTGGAGGTCTTCAAGGTATCTTTTAAATTCTACCAGCATTAATGATAGAAAGTTTTGGTTTTAATAATATATGCACCTGATCATATTTTCCAAGCATGATTACAGCAGTATCTTCTATTCCACATGGTCTTTTTACTAAGTGATTTGGATATCTTGAATGTCTCCTCCCCTTGAATTTGGGCCTTTGTGATGGCCTTGACCACTAGAGATGCTATATGACTTCCAAAGTTAAGTCATAAAGTTTTGACTTAGAGTTAAGTCATGTAAACAGAGGGGCTGCCCTGAGGCTGTCCAGTTGTGAGGAAGCTTGAACTAGCCCATGTGGAGAAAATGCATGGAGATGCCCTAAAATTCTGTGATAAACCTGACACCAGAATAGTTCAGTTAAGTCCCTCCTAAATTCTGGAAGCTCAGAGACATTGAGAAATAATAGAACTGTTGTTATTTTAAACCACTAAATTTTGGAGTGGTGTGCTATGCAGTTTTAGGTGGTTTTAGATTCACTTTGCCATGGTTTAACTGTGTTTTACTGTGTGAAAAGGTTGTTTGCTATACCTTTTCATTGTATCTTATTTGACATAACTGTTTCCTGAAAATAGATCATTTCTTTTATGGCTGAGGAAATGGAAGACCTGAGAAGTTTAGTGATTTTCCAGGGGTCACACAGCCCAGAGTAGTGGCAGAGGCGGTATACAAACACGGGTCCTCCAATTTCAAGCCAAAAATTTGATCTATTCATATCACTTACATCAAAGTAAAGAACTTTGAGAAGAATAACATAAAAGTTGCTGATGATGCAGCTTTTCCCTGAGTTCCAAAAACCTTTGTGGAACCAAGATCATGTAAGCAGCTGTGATTTACTTCAAATTTTGCCTGGTGTTTGGCTGGTAGATTTCCATAGTTTCTACCATAAGTTCGAGTTAATGTTGTTTTAACTACTTGAAAGGAAACTGAAGCATGTTCAATATTTACATTTCATTTTAGTAGGCCTTAGTCATTCATTTTATTGTTATTCAATTTCACATTGTATTTTTATGATTTCCCACTTGCGTGAATATTAATCGGAATGAAAATCTACTCAATGATTAAAATGCATGCTTTTAAAAAGTATTTGGGGAAATTTTTTAATTAGGGTGATATCCTGAAAAACAACCTTTCCGCAAAAGTGAAAAAATCACTGCCGTGCCATTGTGTTCTCTGAAAATGCACTGTGAACAAAGGTAACGAGTTAAAGAGCATGATAACTGCTCTCCTGAAATTACAACAGGTGATTTAAAATGTCATGCTTTTATTTCACCCTGTATACTTGCAACATACAAAATGCCTGTTTTTTTTCCCTCCTAATGATTCTGACCACTCTTTGTTTCTGACTTGTCATGGCGACTGAAGGCTGTCTACAGAGTGCTGTGAGGTGGGCGCAAATAGTCATCCGTTCCTTACATTGCCTCATGCCTCATGTTTGGTTGGTAGGGTAATAATATTGGTATAATAATTTTTGTAAAAAATTATTGTAAAATCAAGCTTTCTCTTGGTTACAGCCTGGCATGCTTCTGGGTGAGCATGGAATGGAGCACAGAACCAATGGCTTGATTGTATTTCTCTTCCTCAAAGTTCCCCTATTCAGAATTCTATTACTCTGGTACCCTGGATTTCTTTCCCCTTCAGTGATTGTTGGAAAAGAAACATTTTGAGGCTAATTTCAGTTGAGATTCTAATTTTATAACAATTTTTGGAAATTTTTGTAAAAGGCAAAAGATTTATACAATCTGAAGGGAAAGAAGAGTATTCTTGGAAATTTTTGACATGTCACTTCCTGAAATTCAGGTTGACATTGCCAGCCTTGGATTACAGAATATCAGTGCCAGGAGAACCCCTTGAGTTCATTTAATTCAAACCCTTTGACAAATAGGCCAACTGAGGCCCCAAGAGAAGTAGGATCTTGTCCACAGTCAACTTCAGAAACTTGTGGCCGGCTTCCCCTATGTCCAGAGTTCTATTCTGCTAGATCTCCTTTGCTCAGTGAGCATCCTTTATGAACTGTTGACACTAGGAAAGTTTTTCCCCTGCATTCCACCTGAATATATCAACATGACAAGGACCAAATATATAAGTCCCTGTTTCTTTTCTATGCAGCCCATTCAAAACCTTCACAAGCCATATTGCCATTAAGCATTATGGGCAAACTGCAATAAGACTGTGTAACTCATAGAATGAACTGAACTCCAGCGTTACAGAACTCAAAGATGCACCAGTCCTATCTTATGCAAACACCTACCTTCTCTGAAAACTGTTTGACCATATATAGACAAGGCTGTGGGTACTATAATAAGCTATTTTTTTCTAAGGTTGACTACATAAGGATGCCTCCAGGCTCTGTCCAACCCAAGATTCCTTTCTTACTTGCCTCTCAGGCTGTTTTTAGTTGAAGAAGAGGAAGGAAACTTCTATCAGTCACTGCCTCTCCTCCCAACCTAACATTTCTTCTCATCTTTCTGTTTGGTTCCTCACCCTCCTCTTTTGTTTTTGGAATGTCTAGTGGGATAATTTTCTTGGCTCAATATGCGATGTGAGTCAGGATTGAGTGAGAGCCTCAGGATCCCACTTGCTAGGGAAAGCAGTTTGGACATTTCTAAATGGAAAAAATCATAGAATTTTAATTAAAATTATTAGCTTAATTTTAAAACATTTTAACATCAAAAATACAAATGAATCATTTTTCTCACAAGTTTACCTAGCCTTTGATTTGATCTATATGGGACAAATGAAAATTTTGAATAAGATAAACGGGGTTATTTAGGACATGAAACTTTGATCTGGGGGGAAAAGTGAGTTTTTATAGAGGCCCGATTTAGCCACATTTCCCTCTATGTAAACCAAATTTAATAAATAGTGTCTTATTTCTTCAGTGTGACTCCAAGTCATTATCTCAGGCCAAATGGAAATAGCTCAATTCAGCAGCAGCCATCAATGTGGCTCCAAGAGAGGTGTCAAGTTTCCCACCATGAACTCCCAACACTAAGATAAACTGTCACAGCTGCAAGGGTAAGCAAAGGTCCCAGGCCAGTCATCATGTATAGATGTGGCTACAATGTGGGTGTAAAGTACCCTTGTAAAATGGAAAACACTTAATTAAGCAAACAACGAACCCCAGAGCTTTTCACACACTACTGAGCAGTCCTCCAAAGCAAAAACAACCCTACTATAAATTTCTCCATGTGACCATCACATGCACAATATATACATTGTATTAAAAGCATGGAGGAAAGAAAAAAATAATTGCCTCAAATTTGGCAATTAATATATATCAGTTTTAAGATTTGCATAACAATCCTATAAATCAGTGCTTCTCAAACTTTAAGCTACAGAGGAATCACCAGGGAAGCTTGTAAAAATGTAGATTCACACGCTGTGGGCTAGAGATTCTGCTTTAGAAAACAAGCTCCCAGTTGATGCCCCTGCTTCTGGTCCACACACCATTCTTTAAGTATCAAGGCTTGAACTTGCCAACCACCTGAAGTGATGCAGAATTGGAATGAGAATTGCTATCCACATCCCTTTGGGCGACTGGGCAGGAATCAAACCAGGGCCTCTGGCAGTAAAGTTGGTCTTAGTGTGTTCTGCAAATGTTATAATTTTCTATGTGTTCCATGATAGGGAAAGGATTTGGAGGCACAGTTCTAAGTAGTAATGGAAGTTTACCATAATTCCCATTAGCAATAAATCATTCTTAATACTCATAACAAAGCAATAATTATAATTTCTTGTCCACTTACTATTTGCCAGGAACTGTGCCAAGTACTTTACATGGTTTTCTCATATAATCCTTATAATGATCCTCAAAGATACATGTTGTTATTAGCCCCTGGTTGACGTCAACTATTCCCATGGCTTTGTGATTTAAATATTATCTGTGTAATGATTCTCAAATTTGTATCTGCAACTCTGACTTCTCCTGGAACTCTAGTTGCATTATCCAACTGCCTACCTGACATGTCCACTTGGAGATGCTCAGAACCTATAACATGTCCTAAGCAGAATACATACCCCTCTTACAACCTGCTTCTATCCAATTGCTCCAGCTAAAAATCTAGGTGTCTTTTTTTTTTACTTCTGTTTTCCTCACACTACATACACATTAGGAAATATTGTCAGCCCAAATTTGAAACTATGGTCTGAATAAGCCTTGTTCTCTCTCTCTCCTCTGACACCATCAGCTGTGGCTTGGATCCCTACACCAGACTTCTGGCTGTTTTCTCTCTCTCTGCTCTGCTCTCTGAGTAGCTTTTGTTGTCTAGAGGGAGGTGCCATGTTTGCAAGTGGCAGCTGGTGAGGCCAGACCAGTGAAGCTGAACCAGATCAAAATAGCAAATACTTATACGGCATTCACCATGCTCTAGATAATTTTCTAAGGACCTTGCATGGAATAAAATATTTAATGCTTGCAATAATACCCAAGTCACTGTCTATCATTACACCCATTTTATAGATGGGGACACTTGCCCAAGGTCAGCCAGCTAGGAAACAGTGGAACCAGGATTCAGAAGAAAGCCAACTGAGTCTAGCGTAAACGATTTGAACTCCTTTGCTCTCTTCCTCTATGAAAGGTTTTGTGTGTCACACTCAGTAGTATGCACTATGACCTGAACGCCAGAAAAAGGGACATGAAAATTAACAAATCCACCAAGCCAATTATGTGGTTGTTTTGTCTACAGACAAGTAAACAAAGTCAAGCAAATTATTATTTCTTAACTGAATTGATAATTTTAGTGAACTAAATCAAAATAGTAAAGTTGCTTAAGCAAAAAGCTTCTCCTGGGAGTTGTGTATGTTGCTAATTCTGCTGGTCTCTTCCTACATCCTCCCGAAAATGTCCTTAAGGAACCCCATTGCTGTAGATAAAGAACATTTGTCTGACGCTTCCATATATTTTTATATATACCAGTATATATAAACCAGTATATATTTTTACACTTTCTTCTCAATGTATAATTCTAGTTTGAATGAGAAGTAGAAGAATATGAATACCTATTGCTTTCATGACTATAACAATAACTTGCCTATTCTGAAAATACCTCCCAAGAGATTTGGCTTATACATAACTCACCTCTTAGGAAAGAAAACCTGGAATGTCATTCAGTACATCTCTGGCGGTGATCGACCAATGCACTATGTTAATAAAAAAAGATCTATTTTTGCCAATCACTTGCCTCTAAATGTTTAAGAGGAAAGGCACATATAGAGAAGGTACATGTTCCCATGGTACCTTGTGCATGTGACTCTTTTAGCACTGACCACACTGCATCACCATGGTCTGCTTACTTGGCCATCTGCTGCATGGGACTGTAAGCTCATCCTGGGAAAGAATCATATTTTGTTCAGCTTTGGATCCCAGACACCCAGTGCAGTGCTTACAAAACAATGAGCTTTCAGTAAATGATTATGTGATAAATAAAGTAGCACTTGACAGAGCTGATCACACCTTCCCTCTTAAATACCATTTTTAGTTGGTATCTGAGATGCTCCTCTCTCCTGGCTTCTCTCCTACACTTACTGGCTATTCTTTTCAGTCTCCCAAGGTTCAACAATAACTTCTTTGTTGAATTTCCATTCTCATGACTTTAAATGCCATCTATAAGTTGACAATTCTAAAATCCGGTGGCTTCTAAGCACACTGTTAGAATAAAATTCAAGTTCCATACAATCACTTACAGGCCCTCCATGGCCCTCCCTGCCTCCCCACTTCTGACTTCCTCTCTGAATTACCACTCACTCTCTTCCTTGCTCACTCTGTTCCAGCTACACTGACATCCTTACTGTTTGGGGAAATATACCAACCATCTTTTAGTCACTTGGAATGCTCTTACCTCATATCTCATTCATTCAGGTTCTTCTCAAAGACTTCTTTTGAAAAAAGCTTTCCCTGACCACCCAATATCGCCCCCTCATCAAGTTCTATTCATTTCTACTCTAACTTATTTTCTTTTTAAAATACTTATCACTGTCTGATATGAATAGTTGCATTTTTTTTCTTATTTCTGCCCGCTAGCTTGTAAGCACCATGAGGGCAGGGACTGTTTGTATTTCTGGTACCTAGAATGCTGCCTACAACAGAGTGGCCCCACAATGACTATTTCCTGAAAAAAATAGATGAGTAAAAAAGGCTGATTCTAGAAAACAAATGATGAATTGTAGCTGGTGAAACCAATTCCAAAATCCCAAAATCTGTGAGTTCAAACTGCACTCTTCAGTTAACTTTGTGACCAGCTAGACCATTGACTCTGTCTTATACATCTTTATATCCCTAATGCCTGTCATAGAACATGGGACATGTAAGGTACTTAATAAATGTTGAATGAATTAACATACTTTAATATTAGAAAAAAAGCCTAGTGATTTCAGCTTGTGCCCCCTAGGTAGATGCGAGACAGTCTTGTTAAAAGTGACTGTAAAACACTCTACAATTTTTGGGTACCAGGGTCATGCATGGTAGCAGTTGGGTTTTTATTTGAGTGGAGAAGCCGTTAGCACGGTGCTCATTTCAGTGATCTGATTTGTCCATGAGGACTCCTTCATGTGGCTCTAACAGCCCTTCTCTTATGAGGGAATTAACCTCCTTGACTTTGCAGAATAGGAAGATAGGGGCATAACTGATGAAACCACAGCACTGCTTAAGAGTTAAATCCTGTAAAGCTTTATATTTTTTGCCAGACTAAAGTCATTAAAGTCATAAAGTCTGGGAATGATCCAGAATCATAAAGTCTGTTCTACAACATGTGCAAAATTATGGATGAGTATCAGGGAAATTCAATCAATATACAAAATGTTTATTTTTAAAATTGTTCATCAACATGTAAAAGTTCATGCTTTTAAAGAACACATAATACTCATTTATTAGATTTCCTTATTATAATTTGTTTTAATCTCCCAAATACCATTTTCTTAAACTTTAATATTTCCTATATAAGTGATGACTATATAATGTGTAATTCAAACAGAAATTCTTTGAAAATGAAGGAGGACTTTAATAATAATTTTGGCTGACCATGGGAGCAAACTGAGACTGCCTCAGGCCATCTGAAACATGGGTTCTCTCTGTCCAAATGTATGTTGATACGCTCACATGTGAATAAGTTTGGTTTTTAAAGATCTAGATTTCTGGTTGTCTGACTTGTGTTCAGGTTGTAAAAGAAAAAGTAGACATAATTCAACAGCCTGTACAATATATACTTATGCTTCTTTTTCCACATGCCATTTCATTTACAACTTAGGAACGCTTTGATTATCATTTTTGACAGATCGGGAACCTGAGACTATGCAACCAGCCTAAGGCCCCTGTTCACCAGGCAAGAGAACTAGGATTCAAACTCAAGTGTCTGGACTCCCAGAGCTGAGACAAAGATACAGGTATGTCCCACTTCAGAGCCCACACGCCTTTCACTCACTTCCAGCAATTTTTACCAATCCTTTCTAAATAGGTGGGATATAACTGAAATGAAATTGTTCATGAGTTGATGAATATTGAAGCTGGATAGTTGGTAAGTGAAGATTCATTACACTATACTATATAATCTGTATTCTTGTTTGTCATTTTTCATTATAAAAAATGTGCTTTTAATCCCTTTTCTTCCTTCTATTCTACTAACTCCAACTTTCCTTGAATTTTAGGTTTAGGAATTAGGGTATATACTTTGCTATTTTTTCCTATAAATTTTTAGGTTGACATAAGTAATATATGTTCATTTAAATATTTATAAAGTACAAGAGTATAAAGTAGACAATAAAAATTCTTTATAACCCATTCATCCCAAAATAAATATTTTAACATATTGATGTCTCACTTTTTACTATATTTTTTACTATGGTATAAAATATATGTAACAAATTTACCATTTTAAGTGAACGATTCCATGGCATCAAGTATTTTTCACAATGTTGTGCAACTATCAGCACCATCTAGTTCCAGAAACTTCTCGTCACTGCAAAAGGAAATGTCAAACCCATATAACAGTCACATTCCATTCCTCCAAACCCCTGGCAACCACTGATCCTCATTCTGTCTCCATGGGTCAGCCTATTCTGGATATTTCACACAAATGCAATCATACAGTATAAGGTATTTTGTGATTGGCTTCTTTCACTTAGCATATTGTTCTCAAGGTTCATCCATGTTGTGGAATATACCAGTATTTCATTCTTTTTATGGTTGAATAATATTCTATTGTGTCAATATGCCACACTGTGTTTATCCATTCATCACTTGATGAGAATTTGAGTTTCTTCTACCTCTTGGCAATTGTGAGTTATACTGATTATTTATATATATAATATATAATATATATTAATTATATGCACACATTAATTATAATTTATAATATATAATAATAATATACATAATAATTATGCATAATTAATTATAATCGATAATACACATATTTGTATATAATTATATAATATACATATACTTATATAATTAATAATATGCATATTAATTATTATATATAATATATATTTGGTATATTATATTAATATAATTATTATATTATATTAATACATATTATATACTAATTATATATATACACACATTCACACATTGGTTAATAAGGTTATATCGGTTTCACGTGTACAATTCTATAATACATCATCTGTATATTGCATTGTGTTCACCACCTATAGTCATCTCCTTTTATCACCATATATTTGACCCCCTTTATTTTTATTTTGAGATAATATTCCATTCACATGCAGCTGTAATACATAATACAGAGAAATTTGCTATATTCTTTATCCATTTCCTCCAATGGTAGCATCTAGCAAAACTGTACTACAATATCACAACCAGGGTATCAACATTGATACACTCAAAACACAGAAAGTTCTTCACCACAGGAACTCATGTTGCCCTTTTATAGCTGCATTACATACCTTCTGTGACCACCCTCTCCTTAGCCCCTGACCAATATTAATTAGTTCTCTTTTTCTACAGTTTTGTCATTTCAAGAATGTTATATAAACAGAATAATGTGATTTGTAACCTTTGGAAATGGCTTTTTTCATTCAGCCTAATTCTCTGGTGATCTATTCAGGTTGCTGTATATATCAATATTTTTTTTTATTGCTGAGTGGTATTCAAAAGTACAGATGTATTTGTTTGTTTAAATGTTTACTTGTTGGAGGGCATTTGGGTTGTTTTTAGTTTGGGGTCATTATGAAGAAAGTTTCCACAAACATTGGTGAGTAGGTTCTTTTGTGAATATACATTTTTCTTTCTTGAGGATAATTGCTGCAGGTAATTGCTAGGCCCTATGATTGTTGCTTGTTAAGAATTTTTAGGAAAATGCCAAAATGCTTTCTAGAGCAACTTTGCCATTATACATTCCCACCAGTTATGCATGAGTGTGTCAGTTTATCTACCTTTCTAGTCAACATTTGGTGTTGTCACATATTTTTTTTAATTTCAGCCATTCTGATATCTAAATGTGGTTTTAATTTTTATGTCCCTCAGACTTATTGATGTTACACGTTTCTCATGTGCTTACATTTC